>WNWU01013616.1:5692697-5706803 GCA_012654045.1 Ptyas mucosa
CCTGCCCTGCCCTGCCCTGCCCTGCCCTGCCCTGCCCTGCCCTGCCCACCCTTCATTTTTAAAGCTTTCCTTCCTAGATTACTGTCTTCTGCAAAATACTTTGTACTGAAGGTAACACACAATCCAACCCAAAAGCTGGCTAACATTTATTTTTTTTACTTACTCTTACAACATTTTCATCTAGTTCACTTATTACCTCTCTGTTGTATAAGATGGGTTCTTCCTCTGAGTAATTTTAGGACTTTCCTGGGTGATTCTTTTACTAAATTACCCCTTTCCTTATTCAGTGTAAAAGATCTAGATCTAAAACTGGTGTCCAGTATCAGTTTAAGAATCTCTCTGGATTGAGTTCAGAGTCTACAAATCACAGTTGCTCTCATTCAATGAAATTTCAACAACAAGAAATCAATGGAAAGCAATAAAAATAATTAAGTGGATATGATAAAAATAAATGCAAATTGAACATTATTTGTACGGCTATGAAATAAAAATACATTATGTATTTTGGTCTGCTTTGGGTTTTTTTTTTTTACCAAAGCTTGTAACTCCTCTAAGAGTGGCTGTGCCATAAAAATCTTCAGTAGTTGTATGAACTTTTTCCCAAGTGAAAGGTGTGTTATTATAATGTCATCTCATGCAGGAAAAGATCAGGTCTCTGCATTAAATGTACTAATGCTAAATGAGGAGAAGTAGGGCCTTTTGGAAGTAGTTTATTCCTCCACCACTATTTGGATACAGTAGATAGTATTTAAGACATAAAGCAAACAGTGTGAAGCATTATGAGTAACATGTATTATGATTTGTTTTTCAGCAAAGGGGGAAAAATCTAATTTTGTTTTGAAATGCTATTTCAGTGTGTTTCATACTGGGTATACATTGTATCTTTCTATTAATATTAAAGTGTTAATTATGTCCAATTGCTTCTCATACCACATTGGTACAGATTAATATATCATTTATAAGATGCTAAATTCCAATGTTCAGAACTAAGTAGGGCTTGATCTAGAAATCTTGTTACGTTTATGTAGTTTTTATTAATCTTGATTCATCTATTTTTTTATTTCCTTTTATCAACACATACATTATGTAACAATACAATGGAGTTCTTTACAATTAAGTAATTTGTCCAAGACTGAAACTTTTATCACATAACTAATACTTTGATGCGCATTGTCATTTATTTTTTATCTTATACAACTTCGGATGAAAATTTAAATAATTTTATGCTTCTAATGTTGACACCTTAAATGGCAATTAATACTGATAGAATTTTTACTTTTCCCTTCTTATTCTCAATACTTTAAGCTCTTTAAATAATAGAATGTTACTAATTTTTAATCATATTACATAGCATTAGTGCACTGAAATCTGCATTGAAATAATACAATGTATTATGTTTTACAATGTTACAATAAAAGAAAAAAAAACCTAAAACATTATGAAAGAGATAGGAAGAATGTATGATGATGAAAATACCTTCAAAGTGCCTTACTTTGGGATATAACTTTTAAACTTTTAAAATTAGAGTTTGAGTGAACAACATTTAACAGAATTCATTTTCTCAGAATACAATTTCTCAGAATGAGAAAATGATGACTTTAAAAATGTTTCCACCTATTTTCAAAGCTTACAAAATAACTGGCTTTTTATTCTTTGCACGCCAATGGAGTTTGAAAAGCGTTTACATCTTTCCTGAAACAGAATGCAATTTCTAGGACTTGAAATAATTAAGCAAATTTTCAAAACTGCAAGAATTTCAGATAAGTTGTTTTTATTGAAGAAAAGAAATCGTAATGAAAGAATTCTAGCAATTGCTATGTTTTAGGTACATGATTATTTCTATATTCAATCTTCAAATCTTGTTTCTCACCCCCCCCCCCGCGCTTTATGATACAGGATGCTTGGTTCTCTCTTAGGTAGAAAGCTCAGTTTTCCTGTCCCTTATGTTTGCAACTATTAGACCCCCAATCTTCTGGGTAGTTAGGGCTAGGGTTCCAGTTCCATGAAGAGCGGTTTTTCTGTGGCCTGGGGGAGGGCATGGTTTCATGCATTTTTTTTTTTAATTTGATTTATATGCCGCCCTTCTCCGGAGACTCAGGGCGGCTTACAATGCGCTAAGCAATAGCCTTCATACTTTTGTAGATTTTTTATACAAAGTCAGCTTATTGCCCCCACAGACTGGGTCCTCAATTTACCTACCTTAGAAAGGATGGAAGGCTGAGTCAACCTTGAGCCTTGGTGAGATTCGAACCTGCAATAATTGCAGGCAGCTGATGTTAATAACAGGGCTTTAGACCACTGTACTATCCAAGGCTCTTTGCCTGCATATGTGTGGATGGGGCTTTTCCTTACTTAGTGCCAGTCCATGGACTGGAGATTGGGGACCCCTGAGTTAAACTACATAAGATTTCTCTCTCAAAAATTGCCATATAGCCATGATGGTGAACCTATGACATGTCTGCCACAGGTGGCATGCAAAGCGCTCTCTGCGGGCACGTGAGCTGTCACTCCAGCTGAGCCCCACTGCGCATGTGTGCATGCCTCCCTCTGGCCAGCTGATTTTCAGGTCTCTGCCGTGCATGTGCAGAGGTGGGGCACGTCCAGGAGAGGTGGGGCAGTGCAGGGGGGGCAGTGCCCATTTTTGGTCCCAGGAGGCTGCAGGGAGGACTGCTAGGCCCAAAGCTGTGCAAGGGGGGTTATGCACGCATGCATAGGGAGTGGGGGGAGCATGGGGGGGGTCACACAGTCATGAATGGGGGGGTGAGGGGAGCATAGGGGGCTCATGTGTGCATGTGTGTGGGGGCAGGACACGCAGGGGGATTCACATGCACATTGCATTATGGTGCCAGCATGTGTCGACAAAAAGGTTAGCCATTACTGCCACAGAGTAACAACCAAGTCCTAACTCTAACTCATTAAAATCTACCCTTATGGGATAATAGTTGAGCAGTACTTCTAAATATGTTATTTTTAAGACACTTCTCCCCCCCCCCCCCGCTCCATTCTGATCACATAAGTTACAACAGAATTGTTTTCAAGGAGTTGAAAAGAATTCCAGAAAAAAATTCCATTGTTCAGTTTAATCTTGAAGAATTGCCATACATATATGGCAAATAGCCACTTGTAATCATAAAGACTAGAACTTTCTGTTAATTGAATAAGTCATGGTGACCAACTTCTGTATCATGTGAAAACAAAAAAACAAAACAAAAAGTCACGCTATAAATTAGCATTATATTCTCTGTTAGAAAAACAACAACTATTCATCTCATAACTTAAAAGATTTGTTGCATCCTGATTTGTATTCTTACCTCAATGTCTTGGTAGAGTATAATTAGAAGCATTTGTAATTTTGAAGACAGAGTAATTCTGAGGTCTGAGTGTCAGAGGTTCAAACTGCAGGAGAGACCATTTTTTGAGGTGCAGCATTGATTTACCTCAATTAGAAAGTTATTTCCCTTTTCTTCTGTGATATCAAATGCATACAGTATTGATTGCTGAACCTCCAATTATTTGGAAATTAACCTCTCAGCCTCATCCTGGAGAAATTTCTCAAGACTTAAAAATAAAATAGGAAATGTTTTTATTTCCTCTGCTGTTAAGCAGCCAATAAACACCTCAGTTTTGGACTAAAGGAGAAAGTAGTAGTGTGACACAATCAGTGGTGGGTTGCTACCAGTTCAGTCCGGATCTTGCGAACCAGTAGTAACGGTGGCGGGAGGCTCTCCCCACCCGCCCGGATGTCATCACGGACGCTCTGCACATGCGAAGAAGCTTCTGTGCATGCGCAGAAACGCTGCACACAAGCAAAGCAAGCGAGCTCACACACTCACACGCTCCTGTTGTGAACCAGTAGTGAAGGTAAGTGGAACCCACCCCTGGACACAATCCTATTCTTTTGTCATGATTTACTTGCTACATTAAGTTATATATAGTAAAGAGTGTGCATGGGGATACTAATTTTTATATATGGGTAAATACATAAATAAAGGGGATGCGGTAGCTCAGTGGCTAAGACGCTGAGCTTGTTGCTCAGAAAGGTCGGCAGTTCGGCGGTTCGAATCCCTAGCACCATGTAATGGGGTGAGCTCCCATTACTTAACCCAGCTGCTGCCAACCTAGCAGTTCGAAAGCATGTAAAAATGCAAGTAGAAAAATAGGGACCACCTTTGGTGGGAAGGTAACAGCGTTTCGTGCACCTTTGGCCTTTAGTCATGCTGGCCACATGACCACGGAATCGTCATCAGACAGCACTAGCTCTTTGGCTTAGAAACAAAGAGGAATACCACCCCCTAGAGTCAGGAATGGCTAGCACGTATGTGTGAGGGAAACCTTTGCCTTTACCTTTAAATACATACATTTCACCATAGTAGCCCTCATGAACCCACACTCTTCCCTAATTATTTAGTGTTTTCTAAAAAAAAAATTAAGGGAAACCTTTTGCACACATTATACTAAACACATACATTGCAACTTTTCTGAAATCCTAGTTTGCTGAATAAGTCATAATGGCTTCACTCATGCACACTTGGAATATCCCAAGAATCCAAACACAAGGAACACACCATAAATGTTCATTGCATCATCTGTTAGAGAACTGACACACTTCCATGCAAAATATTTAGAAACTGATCACTAGTTATTATATTTCTTTGACTCTGCAAACAGCAGTCAACGATAGAGACCGGGGGGGGGGGGGGGGGGGGAGGAAGGGGCAAGCAATTCAGAGCAATGCTTTCTTGTGTGATTGGTGTGTAGTAAAACGATAGGAAGGATAGGAAAATAAACATGGGCAGGAGCATCCTCATGGCATGGTTCAAAAAGTCAAGATGGCAGCCATAGTGGTGCTAATTGAACTAATATCTGATTTTTATGTGGGGTCCTTGATGCTCTCTGAGCTCTGAGTTGTTTTCTTGCAGATATTTCATTACCCAACTAGGTGACATCATCAGTGCTAGAAGGGAATATGGTTTGCTCTCTGTTTACATACCGTGTTTCCTCAAAAATAAGACCCTGTCTTATATTTTTTTGAACCCTGAAATAAGCACTTGGCCTTATTTTCAGGGAGGTCTTATTATTTTGGGGCACGTGGAGCAAGATGGGCTCCTCTTGCCATCTTACCTGATTTCCAGCTCTGTCTCCCTAACCCCAACCAGAGGAAATGGCGGGGACTGGCTATGCATATCTTTCAATATTTCTGGGGAGGGCTTATTTTTGGGGAGGGCTTATTTTCAGGGAGGGGGGACTTATTTTAGCGCATGCGCTCAAAAGCCAATTGGGCTTATTATCAGGGGATGTCTTATTTTAGGGGAAACAGGGTACAAGTTAGCTTCCCCTGTCAATGTTGGTGGGGCTCTTCTTGGTAGCTTCTTGATTAGATTTTTATTTACTGTTTAATTGTTTGTCTGATTTGGTGGTTTCTTGATTGGGGTATTCTGTACTGCTTGATCATTGGTCAGGTATTATTCCTGATGTTAATCTCTGCTTAGCTGGGTGTTGATTGCTGGTGGGAGGTTTTGGTCTTTTTGTTTCCTTTGCATTTTTCTTTATTGTATCTTTTGAATGGTATGTAAGTAGGTATGTAGGTATTGTTTATCTCTACAATCCTGTTGATGGCTGATTTGCCTGAGTGCCAGGCTTCCAACAATTCTCTAGCATTCTTGGACATGGCTTAGTTTAGAATATTCACAGTCTCCCAATTATTTTTTAATGTACAGGACACACCCTACCATGGCTACCATCTTTACTGTTTCAACCATACCCTGTGATTTCCCTGAACATGGAAGTCACAGGGTATTTATTTATTTATTTATTTATTTATTTATTTATTTATTTATTTATTAGATTTGTATACCGCCCTACTCCCGAAGGACTCAGGGTAGCCATATATCCTGCCTAAAATATAGTTCGATCCCAAACACTGAGCACTAACTTCTGGAATGTATTTCTTTCTAAAAGGTCCAATAATGATGACTTGTCATTAACAGCTACCTTTAACTCAATTATATGCATGTGTGTATACATGCATTTGTGTTTGCTCCTTGAATCATTAATCCATTCTGTATTCCTCGGCACAGATGGAGAAAAATAAAAATTACTTTTGAGAGTTGGAAGAACCCACAAAGTAACTTCACCCTGTGGGGTTCTAGAAGTTCTTAATTTAAACTATGAATCACTTGCCAGACCTAGAGAGAGACTTCTAAATCTCTTTCCTTTGGGGGTGATTCTGTCTTTTGTTCTGCACTATATATTTCCAGCATTTGGAACAAGCTACAGATCTTGAATAGCTGACAGTAATCTTTTCACTTAACCATGGTCGACCTGCCTCTAGAAAATATGTGGATATTTTTTGGTGCTTTATACTTTTTCTATTGGTGATGATAGAACCTCTGGAAAGTCATGTTATCCACTGATTGCACAAAGAAGCTTAATATCTAAATTTAGAATGCTTGCTTCGCTTCTCTAAAAATGAGCAAGGAAGATGAATAAAGAGTACTATTTCTGGATTTCAAGAAATTGAGACCACTTCAATCTCAGTAAAACCCACTGATCTGCAGACCATTTAGCCAAGCATTTATTACAGATCATCTTAATTGACTGAATTTGGGTGACATATTTGAATTTATGAACAGAATGATCTGCAAAAATGTGTGGAGCTGTACATTTTCAAAGATGTTTGATCTTTCAATCAAGTGCCATTGTAGGTGGACTAGTGACCAGATATAGAGAAAAAGTGAGACAATGAGGCATAGTTGCATTTCAGCTTACAATATACATAAATAGGTGCTGTTGAAGTTCCATTTGTAAAGTGAATACTGTGCATACAGTTAAAAAAAATCATCCCTACTGAAATCTAGACAGCCCCTAGGCTATTTGCCTTTCAGAAGTCCCTAAAGATCTGAGTCTTTCTCCAGCCAAAATGGGCAGTTTTCTGGTTGGGAGCTTAGATTTCTAATGGTTTTATGTTGACTGAGTCTTGATAAGATTTCAGTTGATTAATTTTGATTAATTCTAATGCTTCCTTTTTGTTTGGTTGCCATCCAAACTTTTTCAGATGGAAGGACAGCCATATAAATTGGGTAAACGATAACTATAATAAGTAATAAATGGTAAGCCAAATAGTAAAATATTACTAAGCCAGTAATGATGCAATACCATTCAAAGAAGTAATATGATTTATAAATATTAAGAGGTCAAGGTGAGTGACACTGTAAGTAAAGGAAAACTTTTGGGGGAAGATAGGTAAAACTTATTTTTGATTTATTATTTTTATATACTTTTCATAATTGGGTAATTGTTTAATAATTAATGTCTCATGTTTTACACATTTATGGAACAGATATAACACCATCTTCTTTCCCAAGCTTTCCCAAAATACATATATTGAAATCCTCACATCCCTTAGGCAGATTTATGTAATTAACATTATACTTTCAAATAAAAGAGTCTTTCTGAAGTATATCCTTTTACATCTGCTATTTTTTATGTATCTGAAATCTAAGAAACAAAGTATGTCTATACTGTATGTGACCAATTAAGCCATTTTAATATAAACCATCTTGGGATCTTCTTTTATCACCATCCATTGGACTGCAGCAAGCAAGAATCACCAACCCATGGACTCTTCCATTCATTTTCACCCACAACCACCACAAAATGACCTGATATTAACATCTGCCACACATCATGGCTTTGGTGTATTAAGACAATGCTCCCCAACCTTTGCAGCTTGGCGGACCGGTTGGAGGGGAAGATGGGCCACACAAGTGGCAGGCTGGCACACACAAATGAAGCCTTTGCATTAGTAGTAGGCCAGTACACATGCATGCAAGTGCCCGCCAGCTGGCAAGTTGAGCTGACCATGTCTGCGCTCCAGCTGGCCATTCGCACAGCCCAATTCTGAATAGACTGTGGCCCAGTAGCTGTGGCCTGGGGGTTGGGGACCTCCGCATTAAGACTTCACATAATGCTTTTTTAGGAAGATAGTGTTCTGCCCCAGCTCTGGATTCCCAAGGATTGTGACACACACCAACGGTCCTTATCAAAGTTATAATGTAACAAGAATAAACAAAGTCCAGCAAAGGTTGGCAACCAGCCCAGAAAACAAGATATGATAAGACACTCACTCTCCAAAATGATCTGTAATAATTACATGTTGTTTCCAGCAAGAAATTACTAACAGCGTGAGACTTAAACAGGCTAAGGAAGTGGCCAATTATCCTCAAACCTTACTCTTGAGGAGACCGCCTCCTCCTGAGTAGCCACTCCTGCCTTTTGGCAGCCCTTCATACTCGAGCATTGAGGAGAGGCTCCTCCACTTCATTCTCTCCACTTGAAGAAGCCTCTGGAGGTTCTGAAGGCCCTGGCTGAGTCTCTACCTCTGGCACCACATCCTCTTCAGCCTCCTTGCTGTCCGATGCGAGCGCCGGCTGCGCCAGCTGCTGGCATGACCCCACACCAGCCTCCATATTGTCGGGATCAGCCACGATCCATGCAGGCCGCTGGCGGGTCACAACAAATAGAGACATAATTTAGTTTAACAGCTTAGTTGTACTGTGCTCCATACAGCAGCCCTTGAAATAGCAAAGACACTTCCTATTAGTTTTATATATTTTGGCCAGTATACCACAAGCTCAACTGAAGTCCAGTTTTACATTAAGTAAACTTATTCTATGCAAGCTAGGTTCTCTAATCTAGCATCTGCTACATAACCACAATACTGTTGCCTGCATTTCACCAGTTAGAAGAGATATGTAATATAGTGCACTGATAAATACCCAGGATGTCATGCATTCAGATGACACATTTAACATAATAACAGAAGTGACCAATCCCACAGTGGGTAGGAGTAGCAGCACCCCTGCGCTCATAGCTTTCTGTGCCTTATACTTGTTACAGAGAAAACTAAAATGCATTAATAATGGAATACAGCCCAGAGCATAACAAGGATTCAGCAAAACAGTCTAATGGCTGGAATTAATTGTTTGAACAGCATTCTGGGTAAACCGCTGTTTATGTAAAAACAGCCCAGATTCAATCATCAAGTTCTCCAGAAAACTCTGAGAAAAACTTTTAGTTTATGCTTGGAATAATTCCTGAGCAAGATGGAGGAAAAATCAACATGGTGCCTAAGATGATGAACATCCAGGTTCAATCAATCCTCTGCTATAGAATTTAGTTGTGTAACTTTGGACCAGTTACTCTTCCTCAGCCAGTCCATTTCACACAATTGTGAGGAAAAATGGGAGAAGGCTCTGTTTACTTCCCTGAGTACTTCCTTGAGCATCTGTATGATAGATGAGTTAAAAATCTGTCAGAGATATAAATGCATGTTTAACTGTTTCCTATATTCCGATGATGAATGCTTAGTTTATATTCCTAGAAAACAATATTTTCAAAAAGTCTAAATCATATTTGACTAGATCCATACTGAAAGGCATCATATTTATTGATTTATTCACTCATTCGTTTATCAGATTTTACCTGCAGGCCCCTGCAGAGCCAGTGAGTTTAGAACATTAGTTAATTTTAAAAAAATGCCTTCAGTTACCATTAAAAACATAGATGTCAGCAGTAATAGGGGCTAGAATATTATACTTAAGATGTCACTTCTATTTTCTGTTATCTTAATGTTCCTGAACTGGAGAGCTTTAGTGCACAATAGTCTTTCTTTGTTTAGATTAATTTATTTTGAAATTTGATTTCAAAAAGAAGCAAATTTACCAAAGCAAATTTACATCTGACAGTAATCTATAAGGTTTGGCAACTGCTTTAGGCCACATTGGGCCTCCCATCCCCATAATCTGAAATCTTGCAAATCTGGCAATATGACTCTGAGATTTTAGAAGAGCTCGTTTTATCAAAATCCAGAAATCTTGTAACATAAAGCATAAGACTTCAGTGGTCTCTTGCAATATCTTACAAGAAAAATGGTGATTGCAAGATTTGGCCTATTTTTAAAAAAGAGTAAAATAAGTTGATTTCAGTTTAATTGGTTAAGCTATATTGCTATATGCATGCAACAAATATGTCTTTATAAAATCTTCCCTCAAGGAATATCAATGTATTAACATTATTATGTATCTTATCAGCAAAGGCAGCATCACACAATTAATGAATGGAAGGCTTTGCTGCAGATTTAAAAGATAAATATAATATTGAGTTCCTTGTTTCAAAGATGCTATAATTTGACAAAATGAATTACCCACCAGAGCTGCTTTACATACCTTCATCAAGTTATGTTTCATAAAAATGGAAAAGCTGAAGAAGAAGAAAAAGAATCAAGTGATATAATACAATTCATTTGTCTTTTATAACTAGGAAGACAAAGTCTCTTGGAGCTAATGTTTCATTTGCCTGCATTATTAAAACAGACTATCTGCCAGGAAGAAGAATGAAACTGAATGTACCTTTTCAACAGAACACTTTTCTTTGTATACAGTCTTCTTTTCATTTGTATTTTACGTTCCGCTTTTATTACAAGTAGGAACAAGTGAGGGTAGATATAATGCTTCATTAATATCGTTCAATTTCAGATCCAGGTATGAGGAAGATAATTCATATGCAGAAAAACTTTTGCCCAATCCATTTTATATACTGTAGAGAACAACACATAAAAATAAAAAAGATTAAAAAGCCCAAAACTTTTGTGTGCTTGTGTGTATACACACTCCATTCACACATACACACATATCTTATATCTATACATTACAAATCTAAAATTACATTACATTAATCTAAAAACTGCAGCTGGCAATATGGCGATGGTTAAGATGCTGCATCAACAGCCTAGAAACGCAATGCATTGTTTTCACGTAAGCACAGGAACTACCATGTTCCCCTGAAAATAAGCCCCTGTCATATATATATATATATATATATATATATATTTGCCACCAAAAAAGGCATCAGGTCTTATTTTTTGAGGGGCATGTTGTCCACTGACTCACCTCATCACCCCCGGCCTCCTTTCCGCTGTCAGAGGTCTTGCTGGCTGATTTCTTCCGCAGAAGGCCTCTGCAGCTGATAACAGAGCTACGGATCAACTCAGAGCTCTGTTATCGGGTGTAGAGGCCTTCAGGAAGGCCTTGCCAGCCTTGTTGGCTGCAGAAAAATGGGCCAGCAAGGCAGGTGTCGGGGTGTGCGAGGCCTGGGTTCAACTGTCTGAAGGTACGTAATAGGGCAGCTCCATCCCCCCCATCCTCACCCTAGCTTAAATTTTACCCGTGCACTCTGGAGTGGGTGGGGTCTTAATTAGAGCTTATTTGGGGGGTAGGGCTTATATTGGGCACACATGTAAAAATCAAGCTAGGACTTACTTTTGGGGGAGGTCATATTTTTGGGGAAACACAGTAGTAGGATGACCAGTTACTCCCTCTCAGGCCAGATCAATGTCTGGCTCTGTCATAAATCAGCTGAGAAACAAAACCCCTTGTTATATCATGTATTGATAAGCTTTGCAATAAAACATTAAGCATGCACAGGACAAAACCAGCAGAGACTGAAGTGGAACAAACATTAAGAAGATCTCTAAAAATTGCATTGAGGCATTTAGGAAAGGTAGAAGAGAAATCAATACTGACAATCTCTAAATTCCAAAAGATATTTTACTCTAATAGTTAAGAGTCCAGCCAATTCTCCAGGCATCTCTATAGCATAGAAATTATGCAATACAGGCAAATAGTTTATCCTGTGCGATAACAGCATTTATACCCTCAGGAAACCTCTGTGAGTGGTTTTCAATTTGAGTTACTCTGGTTGATGTTTGTTGTTTGTTTGTTTGTTTGTTTGTTGTTTGTTTGTTTGTTTAATGTATTTCTGTCCTGCAGATCAAAATTATTCTCAGCAGCTCATATAGAAAAAATGCAATATAAAACATCCGATACAAAAAGAAACATATAACAACATTTACCAGAAAGAAGATACAATCAAACGGTGGCAACATCATATCACAGCTTGATCTTCATGAGGGACACAGCCTGATCTCTGCAGGAAGGCAGTTCCATTGTGTCTTCTTCCCTTAGCCTCCTGAAATTACCAGAATGTGAGATTTGTAATAGTTTCTTCCTATTATTGGCTGGCTGGAGAAGGTCTTCCTAAAGATATCTGGGTGCTAAGCCATGAAGTGCTTTTTAGGTCAAAACCAGTATCTCAAACTGAACCTGGAAACCATGTACCATATTTTTCAGAGTATAAGACGCTCCAAAGTATAAGACACACCTTAGTTTTTGGAGAGGAAAATAAGAAAAAAAAATCTGCCTCTGCCTACCAGCATCCATAGTTATTCATCTGGCTAGCGTCCTGCCAGTGTGTGAGACAGTTGAGGGCTGTTTGGAAACTGAAACAATATTTGCTGTGTGAGCAGCAAGGAAGGCGACAGCAAGGATCCTGGGCGTGGTTTAGCTCTGCAGCTCTGAATCTGTGCTGAGCTCTAAACCAGTCTGCTGCTCAAAACTAAAACTGAAACTCCTCTCCTCTGCTTGTGTTTTGCTTGTATTTACTACCATGTTGGAAAGCCTGCTTTTGGTATTGTATATTTACTTCATGTATTATATTATATATAAAGAGAAGTTATTGAATCAGTTACTTGTGTGTGCTTTCTGGATGTGATTGCTGCTGCAAACTCTGAGTCCTTGCAACAAATAGCAAACAGCCAGATCAGCTTCAGCACATTATTGCATCCTGATTTCAGCACGAGCAGCTGATTGGCGGCTGGATTGGCCTCCTGGAATATCCCCAATCAGCTGTGCAGGGATTATCACAGACCATCACCAACTCCATGCCTCGCATTTTTTGCTACATTCGATGTATAAGATTCACCCAAATTTTCACCCTCTTTGGGTGGGAGGAGTGTGTCTTATACTCCAAAAAATACGGTAAACAATGTAGAGTCCCCAAACCAGTGTTATGTGCTACCAGCATTTGTCTGGTAATAAAAGTCTGTTACAGAAGAATCTGGTGACTTTAGTTGGTATGTTAGTGACCAACACTTCCTTTCCTGTAGAAGGGAAGAGGAAACCTCTTTTGAATCAGGCTCTTGTTGATATGACTAGGTATCCTTAACTCTAGTCCATAGTTATGTATCAAACAATGATCTTGAAAAAATGAAGGAGAAGAATAGAATTACTGTATATGTTGGACAGTAATATTAAATGACTCAATTTGTTCCACTTGTTTCATCCAATAGCACTTCAGGTTTAATTGGATTTTGAAAACCATTTTTTTTCTTCCAAATTCTGTTACTGCAAATTAGTAGCAATGCTGCCTACTCTAAGGAACTGTTATTGTAATAAGGTATTCTAAATGATGCAAATATCTGCAGATGGTAGCGATTTATACTTTAAATGAATAGCAAGGATAATTTCATTTCATTGTAAAATACTTTTAATTTTTATTTTACTTTATTACTGAACCAAAAATAGACTAATTTTGTCTTTAATTTAACAAAGCATAGTTGTAGCTCCTTTCTTTAATGGCATCATTGTGTTTTGCTGATGGAAAATATTGAAAGTAAGTACATTTAATATTTAAAAAATCATATCAAAACTATTTATACATCTGCTGATATCCGTAAATGGGAGCCACAGCAAGCATAAAAATGGCAAAAATCCATTTTTAAGCTCCAGAATATTCTATCTCCAACATTCACAACTTTAGGGCCCACCTCACATGCCAAAACATCTACTGGCTGATATGTACAATTAATTTGTTTAATAACAATTGTTTATTGGATGCTAAGATGAGGAAAAAAATGCTTTTTCAGCTAGCAAAGAAGACAAAGATGAACTTGTAGCATGGCGTGTGTGTTTTTTTCCATTAAGACACATAACAATGATAGGAAATGCATGAAACTGGAACTTCAAACCATAAGAGCCGCGGTGGCGCAGTGGTTAAAATTCAGAACTGCAGGCAACTTCTGCTGACTGCCAGCTGACTGCAATTTGGCAGATCGAATCTCACCAGGCTCAAGGTCAGGGGTCGGCAACCTTAAACACTCAAAGAGCCACAAAGGTCCTAACCATACAATTCTGGAGCCGACCGGAAGTCTGGTCCCCCCACAATAGAGTCTCCTCCTAGCGTGGCATCCTTTTTCCTCTGCTGACCGGA
>WNWU01013616.1:5706813-5717353 GCA_012654045.1 Ptyas mucosa
ATAGAGTCTCCTCCTAGCGTGGCATCCTTTTTCCTCTGCTGACCGGAAGTCTGGGTCCCCCCACTATAGAGTCTCCTCCTAGCGTGGCATCCTTTTTCCTCTGCTGACCGGAAGTCTGGGTTCCCCCACCATAGAGTCTCCTCCTAGCATGGCATCCTTTTTCCTTTACCTATCCTAACTGAAAGCCCTATCAATCGTGGAGCCGACTGGCGACAGGGAGCCGCAGTAGAGGGATGAAAAAGCCACATGTGGCTCCAGAGCCGTGGGTTGCTGAACCCTGCTCAAGGTTGACTCAGCCTTCCATCCTTCCGAAGTCGGTAAAATGATAACCCAGATTGTTGGAGCAATAGACTGACTCTATAAACTGCTTAGAAAGGGCTGTAAAAGCACTGTGAAGTGGTATATACATCTAAGCGCTGTTGCTAAAAGAGTTTACAGTAATAATTTGATTTTGATGGACTGATTTAATTCAACAAAGGCATAGTTCAGTTCCAGCGGATTCTGAGTGGCTCACATATAATGAACAATTAAAACACAATGCAATACAAAGCCAAACAGTTGCTAGTCACACTACACAAAAACTTAGACAATGGAACAACTAATTCCATCCATGTCAACTTAAGGCATGAGAGGGAAAATCAGATCTTCTAGTTTGACAGAATACCGAAAGGGTGGGACATAACCCTGATGAGTAAGAGTAACTATATTCTGTCATTATTCTGTCACAGAAATATCATAGCATGGGTCTATATTAAATTTAACGCGAGATGCAAGAAAAGCATCATAAAGGCAAATTATAGCAACCCTTAACTTCATAGTGAATTGTTTCATCTGCCTATCATTTAAGGACAAGCACCTAATATGGGCTGATAACTTAATGATAAGTTTTACATATCATACTTATAATATTATTATGATTAATTGATTTGAAATTGTGATTGATATGTTCTTTTCTGATTTTTCCCCCCTAGAGTGTATGTTAATATACTTTAGCTTTGCAATTATGTACTTCACCACTGCAATTTACTATATTTTTGCAGTTAGATCGTTTATTTACTTATATGCAAATAGTCATTTTCAAATAAGAAAGAAATAAAGATACACTGTTGACAAGCTTTTACTTTCTCAATTAACAAAGTTTATTTTGTCACGTGATTTGTATCAACATCAAACTAAAAGTTTGTAGAGATTCTCAGTCATGCAGGTCATGGTTGTCCCAAAGGTGCTTTTTCAGGAGGCAATTGGACTTTCTTGTTTTTTCTTTTGAAAATGTTTCACCTTCTCATCCAAGAAGCTTCTTCATTTCTGACAGGATAGTGGGGAAGGGAAGGATTTATATTCCTTGCAGACAGATGGTAATCTGCATCCTTTTAGAGGGTTGTTGAAGCACTTGGAGGTTTATCTGTGTGCTCAGGGTCCCCTGAGTAGTGCTCCTGGTTCCTGTAGTCTGCAATTTTTCCTCTGTAAATCCATTCCTACTCCCACACCATTCAAAGGGTGTTCATCCCATTCAAAGGGTGTTCAGCACCATTCAAAGGGTGTTCAGCACCATTCAAAGGACTCGCAACTTGGGTGTCCTCCTGGATTCCCAGCTGTCTCTGGAAGACCATTTGAGGGCCGTGACCAGGGGGACTTTCGCACAGGTTTGCCTGGTGCGCCAGTTGTGCCCTTTCTGTTAAATAATTAAATGCCTCATCCATAGGAGTAGGAACTTAAGACCCTGAAGAAGAATGGAGAGATCTAGTATTAATATTGTCAATCATAAGAAGCATCCAATCAGTGTATAATAGTCCTCGCCTACATAGTATATAAGTAGATGTACCAACGGTTATTTTGTATTGTATAGTTGTTTGGATAGATACAATAAATACATTTACTTAAAAGAACAATATGGTCTCTGAATATTATTGGGTCAGATCCTTAATTCATTAACACTTTCCTGGACCGAGATGCCCTTCGCACGGTCACTCATGCCTGGTTACTTCTCGTTTGGATTACTGCAACTCCCTCTACATGGGGCTGCCCTTGAGGTGCACCCGGAGGCTCCAGCTGGTCCAGAATGCGGCCGCTTTCCACGGTTGTTATGGGAGCTCCCCGTTACTCCCGTGTAACACCTCTCCTATGTGAGCTGCACTGGTTACCAGTGGACCTCCAGATCTGCTTCAAGGTGCTGGTACTTACCTATAAAGCCCTACATGGCTTAGGTCCGGGATATTTGCAAGACCATCTCCTACCCGCCTCCCACCGTCCTGTCTGCTCATACAGGGCTGCCCTCCTCAGGGTACCGTTGACCAGACAATGTCGGCTGGCGATGTCCAGGGGCAGAGCATTCTCTGTGGGCACTCCTGCCCTTTGGAATGAGTTACCCACCGAGCTCCGGATGGCGCCTGATCTCCACTCCTTCCATCGAGGCCTAAAGACTTGGCTATTTCAACAAACGGGCTGATTCTGATTCTTGGGTTTTATTATTTATTTGTCTTTGTTTTAAATCGGTTTTAATTAGGATTTTCCTTTATTATTGTATGTTTTTTAATTTGTGTTTGCCACCCTGAGTCCTTTGGGAGAAGGGCGGCATATAAATATTTATAAATAAATAAATAAATCCCAAATTATATAGCTAAACATCTGTAGAGATTCTCAGTCATCCAGGTCCCAGTTGTCCCAAAGGTGCTTTTTCAGGAGGCAACTGGACTTTCTTGTTTTTTTCTTTTGAAGATGTCTTGCTTCTCATCCAAAGAAGCTTCTTGGATGAGAAGTGAAACATCTTCAAAAGAAAAAAAAAAACAAGAGAGTCCAGTTGCCTCCTGAAAAAGCACCTTTGGGACAACATCAAACTAGTTGCTGTTAATGGCAAATCCTTTATCCTCCTGTGCTGTCTCCTGTGGTCTTCTAAGAAGACTTAAAAGCAGAATAATTTCTGGAAGTGCTGATTTCCAGCTGGAACCTTCTTTCCTGTATTAAGTTCCCAGTGAGGAAATTTATGGTAGCAGACAGAGCATCTTTACCATACACAGAGGGAACTTCCTGACCAACCATTCTGGTCATCCTTCAAACAGTTTGAAGGCAATCTAAAATGACCTTTTCTTCTGCCAACTTGAAATGCTGAGAACAACTTGTGAAAAATCACTGCCCTGACCTAAGTGGCAACAATAAAAATCCCTTCACCTCCACTACTTTCTTTTTTTTAAAAAAACACACACTCAGTTTTTGCTTCACCCTTTGCAAATTTCACTTCTGGTCGTTTCCCCACTTGGCTATTGAGAAGAAGCTGAAAAGCAGTTGAGCTAGCAGTACATCTTGTTATTATTCCCCTAAGAGGGCAGGAAGGAGAAATATATGTGTAGGAAAGGGAGAAGAGCTATCAGCAGATGAAGAAATGCAGAAAGCAAATTATTTTAATAACATAGGATGACAAGATTCTAGAATTCTGAGCGAGTAGAGTAGAGTAGAGTTAGAGTAGAGTAGAGTAGAGTAGAGTAGAGTAGAGTAGAGTAGAGTAGAGTAGAGTAGAATAGAATAGAATAGAATAGAATAGAATAGAATAGAATAGAATAGAATAGAATAGAATAGAATAGAATAGAATAGAATAGAATAATTTATTGGCCAAGTGTGATTGGACACATAAGGCATTTGTCTTTGGTGCATACGCTCTCATAATATCATAAATTAATCTTATCTTTGTATTTTGAACAGGGGAGGGTCTTTATACAAAGCAATCCAAAAGCAATCAAACTGGAAAGGAAGAAATGACTCGTGGTTGATATTTGCTCTCCGTATAATTGCAGACACATTTGTCAACTAAATAGATCTACTAAGGCTGTATAGACTCAAGGCAATCATCCATAACTAATCTGTTACAGTAGCATTGCAGTATTAAAATGTGGAGAGGGAGAGAATATGGATGGAAAATAAAAATATCAGCCAGAACAGAGCTCAACATCCAATCACAGCTTCCTATCTGATAGTCATGTTTACAGGTTCAGTAGTTACGTTCATATTTCAGATGCTATATGCGCTTAAGTTGACATATGCTCTGTTAAAAATGTAATAAGTGAAGTGATCCAAAGCAGATTTTATTTGCCGAGTATGGATAGGAATATTACCAAGAGCACTGAACCAGGCCTGCTGTCTCAGATATAATGGTTTAGCTTACTGCTGGCTAATCATACAAAACTAAATTGCTCTGAATGTTGTATGTGTGCAATACCTATTCACCTGTAGCATAGCACCATTCAACTGGAATGGAAAGCCAACCTGGCCTGGTCTTGCTTATTCCCATAGCATGATAAATTATTCCCTAGGAATAGAAATCAGCCATTCTGTACGCCTGATCCTGGGACATTAAATAATGGATCGGGAAAACGCTGAAGCCATTCTTTAGGGCAGTGTTCTTCAATCTTGGCAGCTTGAAGATGGGTGGACTTCAACTCCCAGAATTCTTCAAGCTGCCAAGATTGTGAAACATTGTTTAGGTCATTTACTCTAAAGTAACTTTTCTTTATAGGGATAAAGTGGCTCAGTGGCTAAGATGCTGAGCTTGTCGATCAAAAGGTTGGCATTTCAGCGGTTCAAATCCCTAGTGTCGCGTAATGGGGTGAGCTCCCGTTACTTGTCCCAACTTTTGCCAACCTAGCAGTTTGAAAGCACATAAAAATGCAAGTATAAAAATAGGGACCATCTTTGGTGGGAAGGTAACAGTGTTCCGTGCGTCTTTGGCATTTAGTCATGCCGGCCACATGACCACGGAGACGTCTTTGGACAGCGCTGGCTCTTTGGCTTTGAAACGGAAATGAACACCACCCCCTAGAGTTGGGAATGACTAGCAGATATGTGTTTACTTAACTTTTTTTTTCTTCAAAAGATTAGCCCTCTTCAGGATTTCAATGTGTGGGAATTGAATGGAGGAAATCCTAGGCCCAACACATCTGCATATGGAGCTTGAGTTTTCAGTCAGTGATATAGTTTGATTAAGGAACAACTGGAGGAATGTAATTTCCGTTCTGACTGACAATTTGCAAGATGGCTCAGCCATTAGAGCAAGATCTTATGTGTGCAACATGAGAACTCTTTTTCATTACACTCTCAAGTTTCATTAACTTTCATTAAGCTCTCAAATATGCTTTGTTTGGTCTGGGTCTTATGAGTTGTTTGTTACCATGCTGTTCTTTGTCTTATGAATTTGCTCTTACAATGGCCACTACAAAAAGTGCCTCTGATCATGAAGATAATCCCACATTGTCTCAGTGGATTGTTTGGTATGAATATATTTGAGCAGATAGGTATGAATATGCATGCTGCCATAATTAAATCTCAAGGAAATGGGGTTTCATCTGGAACTCTACATAAACTGAAACTTTGGGTCAAATATTATTTTAATCACATTAAACACTTTCAGACACTGATTTAAGTTTAATTACAAGTGCTCCCTGAAACAATATTATTAACATAAGTTACTTTCCATCATTTGCATATCTTGACCTGAAATAATAATGGAAGTTGTCACTGGAATGTAACAATGCTAATTATATTAATTAGTTTCTATGGAATGGTGCAAGAAAAACAGCGTACTTATGAGATGATCGTGTCTGATCAGGGCAATATGATTTATTTGTCGCATTTATGGATGTGCAGGGGAAATTTTGCTTGTAGCTTGAACTTCGGAGAACTCTCATTACTTTCAAGGCAAATAAAATTCAACAGGTTTTCTGTCATAAAATTCTATTATATATTAATGTTGGTAGTCCTCAATTTAACAACCGTTCATTTAAGGATTGCTTGAGGTTACATCAGCACTGAAAAAGGTGACTTACAACTGGCCCTTTCACTTACTACCATTGCATAATGGTCATGGTCATGTGATCAAGATTCCAGTGGTTTTATCAGGGGTGAAATGCTCCCGGTTCGGATCAGATCTCCTGATCCAGTAGTGATGGTGGCTGGTGGTTCGGAGAACCGGTAGCAAAAATCCCTGTGCCCCCCCCCCCCACCATGCCCAGCTGAGCTGCACAATCATCGGAGGCTTTTTTTTTTTTTTTTACTTTTAGAAGCATTTTTTCTACAACCTCTTCTGGCAAAAAAATGCTTTTAAAAGTAAAAAAAAAAAGCTTCTGATGATCGCGCGGCTCAGCTGGGATCCTCAGAGGCTTTTCAAAGCATTTTTTTTCTGCAACCTCTTGGCCGAAGAGGTGGTAAAAAAATGCTTTGAAAAGTCTCTGACGATCCCAGCTGAGTTGCCTGATTGTCAGAGAGGTTTTTCAAAGCATTAGAAAAAATGCTTTGAAAAGTTAAAAAAAAAAAAGTTGGCCACGCGTACCCAGTCACATTACCCTCACCACCCCAAGCCACGCCCACAGAACCGGTAGTAACAAATTTTACATTTCACCTCTGGCTTGTATGTAATTATGACAATTGTTGCATCCTGAGGTCATGTGATCAACATTTACATCCTTGCTAGCCAGCTTCTGAGAAGTAAATTCAATCGTGGAAGCTGGATTTGCTTAATGACTGAGCAATTCACTTAACAAGTGCAGTGATTTGCTTAACAACCGTTGGAAAATTGGTCATCAAATCTGGCATGGCTAACTTAAAAACTGTCTTGCTTAGAAATGGAAATCCTGGTCCTAATTGGGTTCTTAAGACAATGACTTCCTGTAAAGGAATATTCATTCTGTCCCTATATTCCAAGAGAATTGAAAATGGTTATTTCTACTTCATGCCTAGGAAAAATTTGGCCCCACATATAGACCATTTTTTGTAGCAGATGGAATTTTCCTGACCATGATTATCTCAAAATCGTTTCCCAACTATTATGAGTTAGACAACCATAGGAAAAGTAGAGCACAAATCCTACGTATATAGTCATAACATAGTTTTAAAAAGCAAGACTCTTAACCTTTTGTCTAAATTTAGTGTCTCTAGCGACATGATGCAGCCAACTCACTTAATCTCACCTCACAGCAAATGGTAATTGAAATCTTTGACTGTTGAACTGTTCTTTAACTCCACTTGTATTTTAGGTCTTGGTCATTTAAGTTAAGACTTGGCTCAGCTGCATCGTTTGAACAATTTGGTTGTAGACGTCATGGTCCTCCAGTGTTGTAATTGGGTAGAGAGAAGTATGAATACATCTCAGGAGAATTGCAACATTATCCTTAAATAATTGCAATTAAACTCGCAAATGCAAATGAATGGAATGAATTTTGCATGAAATGAATGCACGTCAGATGTTGTTATTTGCTAAATGCCTTCAGGAAGGTTTCTAAGATAGGTGGGTAAAAAGTTATTCTAATCACAGGGAAATAAAGATCTACCTCTTTATATGTGCATTTTATTAAAAAGGGAGCAGGGATTCAGTTACACTCAACCTTTTAAAAAAAAATAGGGTTTCTTCCAATCCCTTTTATTTTTAATTTAATTTTAACTTGGCAGTTTATTTTAGAATTAGAGGAGTTGGGATTAAAAAAAGATAATGGCAAAAGAATGCCAAAAACAAGGGCTAACAAATGTCTGGAAATGTATATATCAATGTATATTAATATATCAATGTATATTAATTGAACTTGTGAATGTAATATTGGTTTATTAAATACATGCATAGTTGGTTAGGAAGTAAAATACTGTATACTTCATATATAATATATAAGAGCCTTGGTGGCGCAGCAGACTAAGTGCTGTCAAAGTAGCACCAGCTGCCTGCAATTACTGCGAGTTCAAATCTCACCAGGCTCAAGGTTGACTCAGCCTTCCATCCTTTCGAGGTAGGTAAAATGAGGACCCGGATTGTGGGGGCAATAAGCTGACTTTGTATAAAAAAGAACACCGCTTAGGGGGACCAAAAGCCCTACTAAGCAGGTATATACAAAAGTATGAAGGCTATTGCTTAATGCATTGTAAGCCGCCCTGAGTCTCCGGAGAAGGGCGGCATATAAATTGAACCAATAAATAAATAAATAAATAATGAAGTAGGAGATACGTAAATTTGTATATAGAGCAAGGAATAGATTACTTATTAACTTGATTTTGACGTAAATGTTAGAAACCAGAGATGTTGAGCAATGTCCATTGTTTTACTTTTAAAACTAATAAAAAAAATAATTAAAAAAAAAGATAATGGCAAAGTTGTCAGTTTCCAGTTGTGGTTGCTAAATGAGGACTACCTTTAATTGTTGTCCATATTTATGCAGTGGAGGTCTGGTGATTTGCCAAAAGGTTTAACCCACAGTAGCAGAAGTGACTCAGATTTTTGCCTCTTTACCACATTATGAGAAATAAACTGAAGTTTGTAGAGGAAAATGGTGCTACAGTTAGTCTGCTACCTAAACTAAACATTCAATTATTGTTTCTTCCTGAACCCTGAGTGTGCAGGTTGAATTTTTCCAGGACACACATCTTCACCCAAAAAGTATTGTTTACACTAAAAAGTAAAGGTAAAGGTTCCCGTTGTAATAATAATAATAATAATAATAATAATAATAATTATTATTATTATTATTATTATTATTTTATTTCTATACCGCCCTTCTCCCGAAGGACTCAGGGCAGTGTACAGCCTATTAAAAGCACAAGACAAACATCAATTAAAATAATTAAAATTATTAAATAATTCGGCTCAATTTAAGACCCCAAAAATTAAAACACCCGATTTAAAATTATTACATTGATAACCCAGCCTGGTGGAAAAACAGGGTCTTAAGGGCACAGCGAAATACCCTGAGGTCAGAGATCTTACGCATTTCCGGGGGCAGTTCATTCCATAGGGCTGGGGCTCCCACAGAGAAGGCCCTCCCCCTGGGTGTCGCCAGCCGGCATAGCTTGGCCGATAGCACCCTGAGGAGACCCTCTCTGTGTGAGCGAACTGGCCGGTGGGAGGCTATTGGTGGCAGAAGTCGGTCTCGAAGGTACCCGGGTCCTATACATATGTACATATGTACATATGTGCTAGTTGTTCCCAACTCTAGGGGGCGGTGCTCATCTCCATTTCAAAGCCGAAGAGCCAGCGCTATCCGAAGACGTCTCTGTGGTAATGTGGCCGGCATGACTAAATGCCAAAGGCGCAGGGAACGCTGTTACCTTCCCACCAAAGGTGGTCCCTATTTTTCTACTTGCATTTTTACATGCTTTCGAACTACTAGGTTGGCAGAAGCTGGAACAAGTAACGGGACCTCACCCCGTTATGCAGCACTAGGGATTCGAACTGCCAACTGACGACCTTTCTAATCGACAAGCGTCTTAGCCACTGAGCCACCATGTCCCACTATTGTTTACAATAGAAATCCATAATTCACAGGGCTTAAGGTCACATAAAACCTTTTGCGTATTTAGCTATATGCATTTGTTCATACTGTATGCACCATATTTTAGAAGGAGATTTTATGCAATTTGTATGAAGTTGTAGATAGCTTCAGTTGGCCCAACTCCATTTCTATTATCAGTTTACAACTAAATATAACCCTCAAAGAGAACAATAGTATTAATGTAATTCACAACATTCAATCCTCTTTACCTTTTATCACAATCTAATGTCATGCTTCAGATCATCCAACTTCTTTCATTTCAGAAAGAATTTCTGGTGGCTCTATATCCTGCTCTGTTAAATCATTATTTATTGCAGCTAATGATATGGTTTATTAGAAGATTAATATGCATTGTGCTTTTTTTTTTAATCAGGGAAAAAAGTGTTTGCATAATGAATTTTGTTAAGCGAAGCTGATGTAGATCTGCTTTCTTTAGTCTAAAAAAAAATCATATTTGCCTTTCAAATCCTAGTCATGTACATTTATTAAAATGTAATCTGGTTAAAACATTTTATATTTAATTCCAAAGGCAAAAGTGTAAGTGGGGGAGGGGGGAACATCATGAATGTTTTCCAAACCATGAATTATAATGTTAGAAAGTTTCTGATGCTTTTGGAGTGAAAATATTAAGTTTTTATTTCATGACCGCTATTGAATTTTAAACATTCCGTTTATTATTATATTATAATTTTATTCATCATGGAATGAGAAGTGCAAAGCAAAAGGAAAACAAAGCATATGTTTGATATTATTTGGAAATTTGAGTTCCAGGCAGGAACCTAAGAATTATCAAAGTAACATTGTAAGATATTTTCAGAGTCTCTCTCCCTCCCTCCCTCTCTCTCTCTCTCTCTCTCTCTCTCTCTCTCTCTCTCTCTCTCCTCTTACGAGATCGCCTTCTGCCACCGATAGCCTCCCACCGGCCAATACACTCCCACAGAGAAGGACTCCTCAGGGTGCCATCAGTCAAACAATGTCGACTGGCGAGCCCCAGGGGGAGAGCCTTCTCTGTGGGGGCACCTGCCCTCTGGAATGAATTGCCCCCGGAGATACGTATGATTCCCAACCTACGTACCTTTCACCGTGCCCTTAAGACTTTAGTTTTTTAATATAAGGGCCAAATTATTTAATATGTTTAAATTGTTTTTAAATTTTATGGATATATATTGTTTTATTGTGGCTGTGCACCACCCTGAGTCCCTCGGGAGAAGGGCGGTATAAAAATTTAAATAATAAATAAAATAAAT
>WNWU01013616.1:5717453-5747933 GCA_012654045.1 Ptyas mucosa
TATATATATATATATATATATATATATATATATATATATATACATCATTTTCAACAACTTTTTTCAATTTTGTGATTATAGCACATTCACAAGAAACTTATTTCAAAAGAAACAAATGCTCACTACCAATAAACAAATCTTTAATGAGTCTGTATGTAAATAACTGGCAATATCATCAATGAACTGAATTCACAGATATAATTTGCAAAAGGATGGTACAGTATGTGAATAGCAATAGCAATAGTACTCACATACCACTCTATAGTGCTTCACAGCACTCTCTGGATGGTTTATAATGTCAGCATAATGCCTCCAATAATTTGGGGTCCTCATTTTACCATGTCATAAGGATGGAAAGCTGAGTCAACCTTAAGCCAATCAGGATTGAACTCCTGGCAATGGGCAGAGTTAGCCTGCAATACTGCATTCTAACCACATCTCCTATTCGGTGATATTGTAACATTGGCAATTGAATGGAATTTGTATGAAGTTAATTGGTGATATTTATGTAATTCTTTGAATGGGTGAGTCAATCTAGCAAATTCTTATGGAATTACATCACCAAAGCAGATTAGCAACAAAAGTGGGAGCTAGCTTCAAAGCTACAATTGGGTGACTCCAGGGATGAAATGCTCCGAGGTCTGCTACCAGTTTGCTTCGCTACTGGTTCGCTGTGCACGCACATGTGCGATGCGTGCCAAATGCACGCTTCACACCCATGCGCACTGCAGGTGCTACCACGCAGCGCTGAAAAAGGAGGCTTAAGAAGCCTTTTCTAAGGTAAGTAGAACAGCGAGGGGGGGGAAACAGCTGTGTCGCACAATTTACATTCGCTAGAAAGCAATAGATTTATAGAAATATAAATCATGTTGCACAGCTGATTGTTGAAAATACCGGTTCGTCCGAACTGGTAGCATTTTTTTATTACCGGTTTACCTGAACCAGTAGTTTTTATTACCGGTCTGAATTGATAGCATTTCACCCCTGGGTAACTCCGTATCACTGGAGATTTCTTGCAGCTTTGTAAATTCTTACAAACAATATATGATGTTGCAATTTTAAAACCATATATATATATAGAACAAGAGGGAGGTTGAATGATGTGATAACATTGACGGAAGCTTTAGCTAATGAGATGTATTCCTCTATTATACTCTTCAGCTACTCAGAGTTAGACTGGAAAGCTAATGCTACTTGGGTTTCGTGCACTTTGTTCTCAGCTTCTCCAATGCAGCCAACCAGAAGCTTTAACTTTGGTTTCCCTTGAGCTAATGGAACATTTACACTTTCATGCTTGCTTTGCCAACACAACAACTCAGAGCATTGGAAACAGAGGCTGAAGAGCTAATCTTAATTTTAAATTCTGCATAATTGGGACAGTCTCTTAAGTCTCTTGACAATGAATGAATGGCTGTTTGGTAATACTTAAAGGCACTCGCCCAAACTTTTACTGCTCTAAAAATAGGGCTTGGTTGAAAATGCTTAAATGCCTCTTTCTGTGTGGCTGCATCATTCAGGAATAGCATTCAGCAAAAACATAGCACGGATGAAAAAGAAAACTATTTCAAATTAATGTATAGTATTTGTACCAGGTTTCTTCTCTAGGAAACACTGAGGCACTTATGTGTGGAACATTCAGAAAGTCTCCCATTTAGATTCAGATCAACTTTATATATAACATATTTCAGGTACCAGAAACTGGCAGTTCAGGTAGCCCTTGACTTACAAGCACTCATTTAGTAACCATTCAAAGTTACAATAGACATGGGAAAAGTTATTTATAACCATTTTTTTTCACACTTTGGTCCATTGTAGCATCCCTATGGTCATATGATCAAAATTCAGATGCTTAGCAATAGCAATAGCACTTAGACTTATATACCACTTCACAGTGCTTTACAGCCCTCCCTAAGTGGTTTACAAAGTCAGCCTATTGCCTCTAACAATCTGGGTCGTCATTTTACCCACCTTGGAAGGATGGAAGGCTGAGTCAATCTTGAGCCCGGTGAGATTTGAACTAACAAATTGCAGTCAGCTGGCAGTCAGCAGAAGCAGCCTGCAGTACTGCGCTCTAATCACTGCGCCACTGTGGCTCAGCAGTGCTTAGCAATGGGTTCATATTTGGGATGGTTGTAATGTCCCAAGGTCATGCGATCACCTTTTGCAACCTTCTGACAGGCAAAGTCAATGGAGAAGCCAGATTCACTTAACAACCAGGTTACTAACTTAACGACTACAAGGACTCCACTTAACAACTGTGGCAATAAAGGTTGTAAAATGGAGCAAAACTCACTTAACAATTGTCTCACTTAGCCACAGAAATTTTGGGATCAATTGGGATCGTAAATTGAGGACTACTAGTATTGTGCTTTAAATAATCCATATTGCCTAAGTAGGTTTCCAGATATACCGTATACCAGAGTTGGGTTTCAGCAGATTCTGACCAGTTCTGGAGAACCGGCAGAGGAAATTTTGAGTAGTTTGGAGAACCGGTAAATACCACCTCTGATTGGCCCCGTCCCATCTATTCTCTGCCTTCCGAGTCCCAGCTGAGCAGGAGGAAATGGGGATTTTGCAGTAACTTTCCCCTGGATTGGAGAGGGACTGGAGATTTTACAGTACCCTTCCCCTGGAGTGGGGTGGGACTACAGTACATGTATTCCCAGTATACAGTACAATATGCCATGCCCACCAAGCCATGCCACGCCCACCAAGCCACAGCCACAGAACTGATAGTAAAAAAAAATTGAAACCCATCACTGCTGTATACATAATTATAACATGTAATGCAAGATTTATATATATGCTCACATTTATATCCAGCAGTCTGCTTCATTCTCTAAATTCATGTGCATTACCAACTCATTCTCTGAACATTTGTTGCAATACTTGCTTTCTGTACATGCTGATGAGACGAAGAGGATGCACAGAGCTCGTGTGGATATTGAGTTTTGTGAGCTTTCTTTTTTTTTCCCCCAGGAAATATTAACAGTCTTATTTTAGATTTAGGAATATTCAAGCATCCTTTGAGAAGATGCCATAATTACCACATATGTCTATAAACATCCCAGTCTAGACAATAGGAGTAAAGTTCTGTTTGCCACCAAGAATCCTGTTCCTATTCTCAACTTGCATCATTTGATCTGTTGAAAATCTATCAGAAGAAATTGATTGGTAACTTGTGCACAATTTGCATACAAGTTGAATTCATACTGCACTGAAAAGTGGCTGCAATAAACTCATGCAGAAGTATGATTATATTGTAATTAAATATAATATAATCTATATTACATTACTATATTGCTATGTTTACGTTATGCTGTGTTATATTATGTTATGTTGTTATGTTATGTTAATTAGATCATTCCTACATTACATTACATATGTACCCTGTTTCGGGGTGAAATGTAAAATTTGTTACTACCGGTTCTGTGGGCATGGCTTGGTGGTGGTGGGTTAATGTGACTGGATGGGAGTGGCAAACTTTTTTTTTTTAACTTTTCAAAGCATTTTTTCTAATGCTTTGAAAAGCCTCTGCCAATCAGGCAACTCAGCTGGGATTGTCAGAGACTTTTCAAAGCATTTTATTTACCACCTCTTCGGCCAAGAGGTTGCAGAAAAAAATGCTTTGAAAAGTCTCTGATGATCCCAGCTGAGCCGCGCGATCATCAGAGACTTTTTTTTTTTAACTTTTAAAAGCATTTTTTCTTCGGAAGAGGTTGTAGAAAAAATGCTTTTATAAGTTAAAAAAAAAGCCTCTGATGATCGTGCGGCTCAGCTGGGCATGGTGGGGGGGGGCGCAGGGATTTTTGCTACCGGTTCTCCGAATCACCCGCCGCCATCGCTACCGAATTGGGCGATCCGGTCCGAACCGGGAGCATTTCACCCCTGCCCTGTTTCCCCAAAATAAGACATCCCCTGATAATAAGTCCAATTGGGCTTTTGAGCACATGGCAATAAGGCCAAGCACTTATTTCAGGGTTCAGAAAAACATAAAACAGGGTCTTATTTTCAGGGAAACACAGTACATCATATACATACTTAATTCTTTAAAAAGTTCTGCTAGTTGGCATAAAGTAAAATGGAATGGTAGTAAACATGTTGCTTTTACTATTATCACTTATAGCTTAGTATTTCAAAGATTTATTATGGCTGTACATGTTTTGGTCCTTACGTTTTGCTTGGGTATTTTCCAAACCTTTGCTGTGAATTTCCATGGTTTTTTTTTCCATTTTATTCCTAATCTGATGGTCCAAGCGGGAGAAGTTAGAACTGGCAGCAATAAAAGCTCTAACAATGATCATTCCTGTCTCTCTCACACTCATTGAATTAAACAGAGCCATGTTGATTCCTTGGCTAATTAAACTGAAGCGAATTTCCCAGAGAGAGAGCGCAGAATTCTGCTTTAGATATCTAATCTAGGGTATCTAATTAGAAATCATCATTTTTGTCAATAGAACAATATAAACAAAATCTTTGAAAGTCTAATCCAGAGTCCTTGTAGAAAACAAATAAGTCTTCTGATTGTCTTAAACAGTTTATAAAAATAAACGGTTTCAGTGTCTAATACTTCTGATTGATTCTCTTCGTTCCTAGTAGACTGGCTCTTGTTAAAATAACCTCAGGATTTAGCTACCTATAGAATAGACTAGACTAGACTAGACTAGACTAGACTAGACTAGACTAGACTAGACTAGACTAGAATAGAATAGAATAGAATAGAATAGAATAGAATAGAATTCTTTATTGGCCAAGTGTGATTGGACAGATAAGGAATTTGTCTTTGGTGCATATGCTCTCAGAGTACATAAAAAGACAAGATACATTTGTCAAGAATCATAAGGTACAACACTTAATGATAGTCATAGAGTACAAATAAGCAATCTGGAAATAATATCAATATAAATTGTAAGGATACAAGCAACAAAGTTACAATCATGCAGTCATAAGTGGGAGGAGATGGGCGATAGGAATGATGAGAAGAGTAATAGTAATGCAGCCTTAGTGAATAGTTTGACAGTGTCGAGGGAATTATTTGTTTAGCAGAGTGAAGGCATTTGGGAAAAAATGTTCTTGTGTCTAGTTGTCTTGGTATGCAATGCTCTATAGCGTTGTTTTGAGGATAGGAGTTGAAACAATTTATGTCCAGGATGCGAGGGGTCTGTAAATATTTTTACAACCCTTTTTTTGTCTTTTTATCTGTCTAATGGAACTTGCAGCACTAAGAGTCATTAAATATTTTGAAAACTCTGGTCAAAAGGGGCCTGAGTGGCGCAGTAGACTAAGGCACTGTGATTAACATTCAGCTGCCTGCAATTACTGCAAATTCTAATCTCACCAGGCTCAAGGTTGACTCAGCCTTCCATCCTTTCTAAGGTAGGTGAAATGAGGACCCAGATTGTGGGGACAATAAGCTGACTTTGTATAAATATACAAAAGTATGAAGGCTATTGCTTAACGCATTGTAACCCGCCCTGAGTCTCCGGAGAAGGGCGGCATATAAATCAATTTTTTTTTTTAAAAAAAATGAATGTATTCTTGGAAGGGCCAGATATGACATACTGTAATAATACTTTTTTTTCAACCTTTCCGTACTTATTGAAGATGTCTCATTTCTATATAAATGTTTAATGTTGGAACTAGTGGATTTTAGTGGTTAAGTAAAGAAATTATAACTGGCAAAATTATATGCAAACAAATTGTAACTTGGTTATTTTTAATTATATTTCACACTTTGGAGTCCCTATTAATGGCTCAAGTTTTATTCATTTCCCCACTGGCAGCTCTATGCAAAGTACCAAGAAATAAATTTCTTGTGTGTATATGTGCTTTATGTCCCCCTCCTCCTTGGGGCAATAGTATTTATAAATCTGTGACCATACAGGCTTGATTTATTCCTATTTTAACACAATAAGCTTAGCTCTAACACCAAAAGCAAATACTTACTAACCATATCATTTATCGACACAGCTGCTGTTCCTAATTGTAGTTAAGTGCAGACTACCTTTAAATGTGAACAATACAGAAGCTGGGTACAAATTTGAGTTAATCAACCCCAATTTTCAATATAGATAAAACACAAAGACGTACAGCTGTTTTTGAGTGCTACACATCATTTCAAATCCTTTAGATTTGTTCCTGATTGTGCAATTTCATAGATGTAAATTTCCAACTCTAGCCCTCTTAGTGCATAAAGTTTTTAAGTTAACTGAGATACAATTGGCCAAAAACAAAGCTAGCTATTAGTACTTGGGACAGTTATAATTTTGATGACCAGTGTAGATTTTATTGAATACTAGCTGGATGCCTGTGCTTCGCTACGAAACTATGTGCTTGGGCTTGATAAATTGACACTTGCAGCCTGAAACTTAATGTAGAATGTGTAACTCGGTAGCATCAGAGTGTGTTATTATAATGCAACTGGCAGTTGGAACAGAGGAGGGGGGGAGTAGAATGTCCCAGCCCTCAGCATCCATCTGTATTCATCTGGTTAGCATCCTGTCAGTTTGTGAGAGAATTGAGGGGTGTTTGGAAACTCAAACAGTATTTGCTGTGTGAGCAAGAAGGAGACAGGAAGGAGACTGGGCATGGCTTAGCTCAACTGTTCTGTAGTAAAGCTGCTTGCTGCTGTGAAAGTAACACTGAAAGTGAAACTCCCCTCCTCTGCTTGTGTTTCGCATTTGGAACAGATTTATTTTGAGGTGGGGCGGGGGAGTAGAACTACTTAGCACCATAGCATATTAATAATAATATAGGAAATACTAATGCTCTGATTATCGTTTTGAAAAATCCTTTCTTAGTGAGCATCTAGAAGCCAAGAGGAACATACGTGGCAAATTTCAAGTTTGTAGGCTTTATGGTTCTGGAGATTTTGTGATTAATGCGTGAGTGGTTTTCGCTTTTATATATATAGATTTCATCTAGGCCTAAAGCAAAATCTAGGGTCTAGATATAAATGTATACTTAGTCACTGTCACAGTTTCTTCATGGTGGTTATAAATTTTGCAATGCAAATTTGAACGTCCACAAAAGCCTGAAATATTGCTATCCATAACAGAATACTTAAGTTATTATTGGAGACTATTTCTTGTAAACTATGGGAAATGTTACACGGCCCTCTGTTATTCTGACATGAAAATTCATCTGCTACCACCACTAGAAATAAAATGATGTCCTTTAAGTCAAGGCCTTAGACTCCTTTATTGTCTCAAATCATGGCACGGGACATCAACTTCATTAACTTTATCTTGCATATCTCTGTCAACATTCCCAAGACACTTTTCATGGGGATCTTTCCCATTTTATCCCTATAACAGCAACCTGTCAAGTAATGACTAATCCCAAATTAATGAGTTTCCATACATAGAGAAGGACTTGAACCCTGAGTCAACCTGGTCAGAGATCAAGTTCTGACTCACAACATCACATTTCTTTGCTTTTAAATTTTTCTCTATTACTGAGTCCATTTCATTAAATTGGTTTTTAGCCAAGCAGCTAGGTAACTAAATATGTCATTACATATTGTCTAGTAACATCTACACTAGCAGTGATAACAACACATTGAGTAATATTGATATATTTAGTTTGCTCATCATTATCTAGCAAGTGTGTTAGATGTGAAATTACTTATTGTATATTTTCTCTCTTTCTTTCTTTCTTTCTTTCTTTCTTTCTTTCTTTCTTTCTTTCTTTCTTTCTCTTTCTTTCTTTCTTTCTTTCTTTCTTTCTTTCTTTCTTTCTTTCTTTCTTTCTCACATTTATATGGCCAACCAATACACATGGTGACTTTGCCAGCATACAACATTAAATTGTTTCCTTATTTCTTCTTTATATTATTCATTATTCGTATTTCTTCCTTATAGTATTCTGATCAGAAAAGACTGCATCCTGACATGAAACAATTTGCGGATAAACTAGTTGGACCATCTGTTAAACCAAACATAAGCAAACACTAAGAAATGGACTGTAGAGATTCTCAGTTATCCAGGTCACGGTTGTACCAATGGTGATTTTTCAGGAGCCAACTGGACTTTCTTGGTTTTTTTTTCTTTTGAAGACGATTTGCTTCTCATCCAAGAAGCTTTTTCAGCTGAAGAGCTGAAGAGCTGAAGAAGCTTCTTGGGTGAAGAGCAAAACGTCTTCAAAAGAAAATAGGAAAAAAGTCCAGGCGTCTCCTGAAAAAGCACCTTTGGGACTAAGAAATGGATTTACTACTGCCTTATGAATATATCTTTTTATTGCAATATGTATTACGTCCTCCAGTCTGAAATATGGGAAGAAGTGAGGAGAGAGAAAAGAGAGATTAGTTCTGATATCCTTTTCTGCTTGGGAAAGAATGAGTTTGGGCTATAAATTTTTTTTTAAAAAAATATGTTTTTGAAGAAAAAGCTGAAAACGAGAGAAAGGAGCTCTTCCAATAAAAGTTTTTAAGCCCCATAAGGCAAGGCATGATAAAGCAAGCAAGACTGCACAGATTTCAAATAAGGAGCTTGATGGAAGAATTTAGGTATTAATAACCTCCAGTCCTCTTTTACTAGTGAGTTTTTAAGGAAGACTCTCTTTAAACATTTTGAATCTTTTTTTTCCCCTCTGCGTTTCTCCTTATGAGATAAGTTACTACAAATTCCTTTTCCATCCAACTGGTTATTCATATCATATATCATATCATATCATATCATACAGTGGTGGGTTTCAAAATTTTTTTACTACTGGTTATGTGGGTGTGGCTTGGTGGGCGTGGCATGGCTTGGTGGGTGTGGTTTGGTGGGCATGGCAGGAGAAGGATACTGTAAAATCTCCATTCCCACCCCACTCTGGGAGAAGGATACTGCAAAATCCCCATTTCCTCCCGATCAGGCAGAGAATAGATGGGGGCAGGGTCAGTCAGAAGTTTTACTACTGGTTCTCTGAACTACTTAAAATTTCCGCTACTGGTTCTCCAGAACAGGTCAGAACCTGCTGAAACCCACCTCTGATATCATATCATATCATATCATTTCATTTCATATCATCTCATAATGTAATATAACATTACCTAGGACTCCATTTGTTTGGGGGTTTTTTGTTCCTTGATGCAATTCTCTTATTTCTCCTGCTCTCTGTTCTAAATCCCCAAGTTCTATTTTGATATCCAAGGTTGCCTTCAACCCACAAGAAGGGCTCTACTCTTTTTTCACTTTGTAAATGTCCTTGAAGAAAGACTTTGAGATATCTGTAAATATTTTCCAGACAGTTTGAAATCCGTCTCTTCTATTTTGTGGTTTCAGCTAGCCAGTATTGGCTTCAGATGGGAAATCTTTTTAATGCTGAAATGATTTCTTGTGCTATTTGTGAGCATTTTGGTGCCGAAGCATATTGTATGGAGATTTATGGCATACATACAAGGCATATGATCAAGGGTGGCTTATTTTGTGGGCATGGCTTGATGGTCATGTGACAATTATTTAGGATTTAGCAGAGGTACTGATCTACCAGGCTTTTAACTGCTTGCAGAGCTGTACTGGTCTACTCATTTATTTTTTTGCAGGCACTGGTCTACCCATTTATTTTTTGCAGGCACTGGTCTACCCATTTATTTTTGCAGGCACTGATCTACTCATGTATTTTTGCAGGCACTGATCTACTCATGTATCTTTGCAGGCACTGATCTACTCATTTGTTTTCTTTTAACACTGATCAGCTGTAGGGTGGCCCTTTGAAGCCCCGTGGCAAGAGTTTAAACAGGTTTTTCCCCTCTAGCCATCAGCTGGGACTCAGGAATCAGCAATAGATTGGGGGTGGGGCCAAATAAAAGGTAAGAATAACACGGGTGGGTGGGGTGGGGGTGCAGGGGGGCAGAACCGGTTCGGTGATGTCATATCATCACCGCTACTGGCTCAGGAGAACCGGGCCGACCCGGGAGGAACCCACCACTGCATATGATGAGATCAATGAACATTTATCCATATTTAAACAGAATCCAGTTTCGGTTAAATTTCCATTTCTTGATGTTTAAGAAAAGAAACTTGTTATTTACCTATTAAAATAATAAGTTATCAAGTACTACATGCCTTGGAAGCTATCATGGCAATACAGTTTGCATTGTCTTCTAAAACTCTAATTGTGAAACTGAGCTTATTAAAATTCTACTTCTTCTGTAAGGTTTTTCTCTTTTAAGGAAACAAAAACAAAGCTTAATTACTAGTAGTATTTGGAGCAGAAATGACATTTGCTAAGCATTAATATTCAACAAATTGTTTTTCAAGATGTTCATTCAGGGTTAGTCGTCAGTCTTCAGTATTTCTGTTCGTTCCATCTTGAATGATAGTTTGCATTTTAATAGGACTTGTCTTTATTGAATTGACTTTATTTATAAAAGTTTTTATACTGCTAATTAATTTGTGGAAATCTCCAATGCAATATTTGTAACACATGAAGGAAAATGTGGGATGTCGTAGAACAGTTCGTGACTCCAGCTATGGCACCCTAAATGAGCATGAATATTGGCTTGATAAGGATTTCATTATTCTCCCTTAGAAATGTCAAAAACAAGTTTAATGTGTCACACTTTTATGCCCCTAAATTTGGAAGTCAATTTATTTAACTTCATAGCATTAAAGCATATCTAAGTATTAAGGTATGAAAGATTTTCTTAATTAATAGAACCTAATTAGCTTCTAGTGTTAAAGAGGTACAAAAGAATTACATCATTTTAAATTAAGATGATGCTTATAATTCCTTAACTTTTGATATGTAAGGCAAGGAGTTTGTTTCTCTTTATTTCTGTCTCTCTCCCCTTTCTTCCACACCCCACTCTCCTGGATTAAAATTTCAAGCAAAAATTTATATCCATAAAAATACATATTTGTACCTAGATATGATTAGTGTAACAATGGAAATATCTCAGTTAATGTGGCAATTCAGTCTTTTCTATTCAAACAAGCCACAGAAAATGCTGTAGCATCTGTGTTTCCCCTTGTTAACAACACATACTGTTTACAGGAAATTCAGCATATCTTTGTTTTTGTTTTCTCAAACTACTGACCATTTCTTAATCAACTACAGCCATGATAGCGAACCTATGGCACATGTGCCAGAGGTAGCATGCACTGCTCTCTCTGTAGGCACGCAAGCTGTCGCCCCAGTTCTGCTCCGCCACACATGTGCGCCTCCCGCCCGCCAGCTGGTCTTTGGGTCTCTGCTGTGCATTCACATGGGGGCAGGGTGCGTGTGTGGGGCGGGGTGCATGCTGGGACCACACACACATGTGCAGGGCACATGCAGGCAGTGGGGTGCTTGTGCAGGGGCTGCACGCACATTGCATTTTGGGGGTTCGATCGTGCATTTGCACTTTGGGAACTCGGTCCAGAAAAGGTTAGCCATCACTGAACTAGAGTTTTATGTTAACTTGAATCCAAAGTATAAGGGTCCTGTTTTATCTGCTCCCAGAATAGAAGTGTATTGCTTCATTGGCTGCCATTGTACTTCCTCCTTAAATTTAGCAGGAGATTCTACAAGCTGGAGAAGACCTCCACCTATGAAGCTACTTGTTTCTCTTCTTACTCATCTGTTCTGCCCCAGCTACGGACCCCAAAGAACGCAGCACACACAAAGTCTGTACAAACCTTAGTTTACTTAGGTTACTTAGGTTACTTAAATCAGTCTTTTTCAAATAAAGGCTGTTAATTAACTTTCTTAACAGCCTACAAGAATCCAAAGAATAAATAATCATAATCTTACTGTGGTTGGCAGAAAGCCCAGAAGCAATTTGCAGGAAACTGATAAAAGAACTAAGATCAGGACGTGAAGGAAAGTAAACAAAGTTGTTCCCCACAAATTGCCTCAGTCGTCATCCTTCCTTAAATAGGCTAAGGGAGTGGCCAATTAGTCCCAAGCCTTACTCTCAAGGAGACCTCCTCCTGAGGAACCACTCCTGCCTTTTGGCAGCTCTGCGTGCCCATGCATCGAGAAGAGGCTCCTCCTCTTCTTCCTCTTCACTTATGGGAGCTTCTGGAGGTTCTGAAGGCCTTGGCTGAATCCCCGCCTCTGGCACCACATCTTCTCCAGCCTCCTCATTGTCTGACTTGAGTGCCTGCTGCACAGGCTGCTGGAGCAGCACCACACCAGCCTCCTCACTGTTGGAATCAGCTACTAGCTGCACTAGCCACTGACAGGCCCCAAAATCATCAATGGTCCAAAGAGACAAATCCATAGCAGTCCAAATCACAGTCCTGCTTGCTTGCTCAAGAGTAAAACCACAAAAAATCTACATACTTCACATTTACTGAAATACATATTTTTTGGAGTATAAGACACACTTTTTCCCCCTTAAAAGAGGGTGGAAATGTTGGTGCATCTTATATACGGAATACAGCCATTTTTGGCCTCCCGAAGCTCCACCCCACTCATCCCATTTTTGCAAAAAATGGGCCCGTTTTTTGCAAAACCAGGAGATGCAGATGATTTGAGAGGCCTGCAGAATCTCCTGGGGGCCAAGGAGGGCAAAAACGCCCCCATTTTGGCAAAAAATGGGGCGCACAGAGTGTTTGGGAGGCCTGCAGAGTGCTCCTGGGGGCCGGGGAGGGCAAAACCCTTTTTCTTTCTTACTTACCTCTTCAAAATCTTGGTGCATCTTATACACCAGTGCATCTTATAGCCCGAAAAATACGGTAATAGTTTGATTTTTCACTGTAACTCATTGCTTTGGCATTATTCCATTCCAAAGGGAATTGTTTGGTTGCTTGCCTATGTTAATGCACAGGATCTTAAAGGGTGTTTCTTGTCTATTTAGAAGTGTGTACATAATATTAACAGGAGTAGGCTTTCTTGGTTAGAACATATAGTTCTTAACTTACGACCAGTTGCTTTGTGCCTATTTGAAGTTCTTATAGACCACCCAAAAGTATTTATAATCTGGAATTGAAGTTCTGTTGGCCTCTCCCTTCCACAGTTGTGTGATCACATTTTGAGTTCTCAGCAACCGACCTGCTTTGATGCATTTGTGTAGCGCCTCACAGTTACATGACAGCGATGTAGGATATCTATGCCGGAAATCAACATTTACTTCTGATTTCCAGCAAAAAAAATTTGCTGGAAAAAAACCCCGTAGTGAACAATGGATTTGCTTAACAAATGTGGCATTCAATTTATGACCACAACATTCACTTAACGACCATAACAGAAAAGGTCATACAATCAAGTACAGTCATAGGATGACCACTTAATAACGGTATGTACAGTGACTGTATGTACAGTCAAATACATACAATCAAGTACAATCCAGTGATGTGTTGCTACTGGTTCGCCCCAGATCGGGCAAACTGGTAGCGGCGGCGGGAGATTCCGCCCACCCGTCCGGATGCTTCTGCGCATGCGGTCCCACAAGCAAACTGGTAGCAACAGGTTTTGAAACCCACCCTTGGTATAGTCATAGGATGACCACTTAATAACTGTCATAGCTTACTATTATAATTGCAGTCTCAATCATGGCCATAAGTTGAGGGCTACCTGTATCAGCACTGTTCAATATATACATACTATTATACTATTACAATATCCAAGAACGAAAATATACAATATGCAACATCATACTTCTAATTTAGTCACTGTCCTAAAGTCTAGTTCTTCTCTATGGTTCCTTTTTTAAAAAAAATCATTTTTGGAATGTAGGAGTTTGTTTCGAAATCTCTATTAGCCTATTTTATTTTGTTTGTTTTTTTAAAAAATACTTCCAGGAGAGAGCGTGAGTGTCTTTCTTAGTTCTTTTTTTATTTATATTATTTAACCAAAGGTTATTCTTCCCAATAAACTACCTACAACTTTACAATGTTTTGACAATATTATTAATTATTAAACCAATAGACTTTCACTTTGTTTGGTTTGTTTCATAAAATTGAAAGAAAAAGAAAAAAGAAATCATTTAAAGAAATTGTCAGCATGGTTTAGGCACTAAGTAATTCTCAATGAGAACAATTTTTGTACAATGACTAGATGGTCTAGTATATAATTGACGCTAAATGTGCATGGAGATTTGTATCTAATTTTTATGGATGTTTTGGATAATATTTTCACCCATCAAAGGAGGTTCATGAACTTGTTAAGATGTGTTCAGAATTATGTGTATCAATGTTTTATTGATTGCTCTATATGCTTGTAGAATAAAAATAACTTAAATACCAATTTTAGCATTGTTGCAGTATTGAAGCATTTTGATTCTTTCTCCTAAACTTGTTTATGAAATGAACAATTGCATGTATGCATGTATACATATACACAAGTGTGTATGTGTATGGTGCATATTTTAAATCAAGCTAGGAAATAAACATAGTTATACACTTTAAAACATGCTAGTTTTGTAACTGAGATTTTTTAAAAAAATAGCTGCCCAAAAAACTGTTGAAAGATAAAAAGCAATATTAGTCCAAGGAGAAATTTCAGCTGGAAATGAGGAAAAATGAGAGGAAATGACAGAGGAAACCAAATATGCCCTAAGGCCTTTTTTGTGAAAACAAAGAACATTTGATAATAAAAGTAGAAAAACATTGGAAGTTAAAAAATATCATTCTGCTGAATTATATGAATCTTTCCATTCTGTCTTCTGCTATTTAGCCCTAAGGTGGAACAGTTTCTCATTCCGTAGGATGCCAGTAATTGCTTTGAGGATCTCTGCTATACTTCTTTTCCCTGTTCTAGGTCTTTCTATTTAATCACTTTTTACAATTCCTTTCCCTTCCTACATTACACAGTATGTCTTCACAAAAAAGTTTTTCTTTGAATCTCCATTATAATTATGGATGGTATTGTAAGCTCCCAAAATACACTTGAATCACCAGAATGCCAAAGAGAGAGACTCAAGACGAGGCTTGCAAAAAAACAGATTTTATTTACGGCCAAAAACAAAATACTGGGTGGAACTATATCCAGAACATACAGATACAATGCATGCGAGGAGATAGCCACACCTTGGGAAAGGTATGGCGTCCTTTTATACCCTCAGAGACGTCAGTTTAGTACCTAATTCTGGCCTCCTAATTTAGGTTTGTGTATTTCTTGTTGCCCTGCAAGGGGGAATAGAAACTTCCCAATGAGTAATCCTTAAGCATTTCTTTGTTTACTCAATGGGCCACTTTGGCCCCCTGGCTCTGGAAAGCAGGAGTTTATCCAGATCAAACATAAATTAGGATTGAGGTGTAAATTATCCCTTTGTTGATGGCTGTAGTTTCAACTGAGATACGTACCATGCTCTTAGATAGCACAAGGAAGAACAGGGAGAAGATTGATATGGGTTCAGGTCAAATGGCAGGGACATATGTTTGACAAATACCAGATACATTACAGAGGCCTAATAACAGAATATGTTTGTTACAGGAGATACAAATATAAAGACATAATATGTGTGATACAAATACAAAGGCATATATCTATTACAGGAACCTAATGGTTACAGAATATCAGTATATCATATTCTAGTATTATTTATAATATCCTTATTATTGTTTCCCTTTCAGTATAAAATTGTTAAACACCAGGGGTGTCAAACTCAAGGCCCCGGGGCCAGATCTGAGGTACTTAGATCTGGCTTGTGGGGCCACTCTGGAAACAGCGAAGGACTGGCTGCAGTGCATCTGCCAGAGAAAACGGGCTCCCGAGCTCTGTTTTCTGCTACCACAGCCTCATGCAACCCTCTGCCAGTAAAAATGGAGCTCAGGAACCCATTTTTGCTGGCAGAGCGCTCGGGCCACCACAGCTACCCCCGGCATGAGTGACATCAAGCTGGCCACACCCATCCTGGCTATGCCTACCCTGTCCCCCCGAGGTCAAACACAATCCTGATGTGGCCCTAAATGAAATCGAGTTTAACACCCCTGTTATACACTCAAGAGTTCACCTTATTTATACTCTGGATTTAGATACACCCAAATTTATATGTGTATATGCAGAAGTCCTCCTTAACATTTTATTTTTAAGGAGCTGTCATAAGGAAATAGAATAGTTCATCTTCTTAAACAACATAGTTGAAAACTGATCACACTGTCTCTAGAAAAGATCGCTTCTATTGTCCTAATCTCTAACCCAGCAGCTATTTTTATTAACCACCGATAAGGTGGTTCCGCCCCAAGCGCCTGATGGACCCAGATAGGTTCCAGAAGGAGCTTGGGCCATTTCCTGAGGCTCTGGCACATGGCTAAATCGAAGACCTGGTGGCCACCTGGGATAGGGAGGCTGCCGGGGCCTTGAATCGAGTCGTGCCTTTGCGGCCTCTGACTCGACGCCGATCTCGCCTGGCTCCTTGGTACACTGAGGAGCTGAGGGAGATGAAGCGTCGGAAAAGACGCCTGGAGAGCAGTTGGAGAGCCAGCCGATCTGAATCTGACCGAACACTGGTAAGATCTCATATTAAGACTTACCTAGTGGCGATAAAAGCGGCAAAACATAACTATTTTTCCGCTCTTATTGCATCATCAGATAACCGCCCGGCCGCCTTGTTTAGGGTGACCCGCTCCCTGCTCCTTCAGGAAGCGCGGGAAGACCCCTTGGAGGGTAGAGCCTAGGATTTTGTTCAATATCTGTATGATAAAATCGCTCAGATTCGGGAACACCTGGACTCTGACATAGTAGATTCAGAGGAAAGGATGGAGGCAGGTCTTGAGAATACCACCTGGAAAGAGTTTGATTCTGTGACTCCCGAATATGTGGACAGGATACTGGGGAGGCTGAATGCTACCACATGTTTATTGGACCCGTGTCCCTCCTGGTTGGTGCTGGCCTCTCGGGAGGTTACACGAGGCTGGCTCCAGGGGATTATAAATGCTTCTCTGAGTGAGGGTGTCTTTCCTGCTGCCTTGAAAGAGGCAGTGGTGAGACCTCTCCTCAAGAGGCCTTCCCTGGACCCGGCAATATTGGCTAATTACCGTCCAGTCTCCAACCTTCGCTTCGTTGCGAAGGTTGTTGAGAGTGTGGTAGCACAACAGCTTCCTCAGTACCTGGATGAATCATCTTATCTGGATCCGTTCCAGTCGGGCTTCAGGCCTGGACACAGCACGGAAACGGCATTGGTTGCTGATCTCTGGAGGGCTCGGGACAAGGGTTGTTCCTCTGCCCTGGTCCTATTAGATCTCTCAGCGGCTTTTGATACCATCGACCATGGTATCATGCTGCACCGGCTGGAAGAGTTGGGAGTGAGGGGCACCGTGTTGCGATGGTTCTCCTCCTTTCTCTCTGACCGGTGGCAGTCTGTGTTGGCAGGGGGGCAGAGATCAACCCCGAGGCCCCTTATATGTGGGGTACCACAGGGATCGGTTCTCTCGCCCCTTCTGTTCAACATTTATGTGAAGCCACTGGGTGAGATCATCCGTGGTTTCGGGGTGAAGTACCACCAGTATGCTGATGACACCCAGCTGTACATCTCCACCCCAGACCACCCCAATGATGCCCTTGAAGTGATGTCCCGGTGCCTGGAGGCTGTATGGATCTGGATGGGGAGGAACAGACTCAGGCTCAACCCATCCAAGACCGAGTGGCTGTGGTTTCCGACATCCCGATATAGTCAGTTGGTGCCAACGCTGACTATTGGGGGCGAGTCATTAGCCCCCACGGAGAGGGCTCGAAACTTAGGCGTCCTTCTGGACTCACAGCTATCTTTAGAAGAACACCTGACGGCTGTGGCCAGAAGGGCTTTTTATCAGGTTCGCCTGATACGCCAGTTGCGCCCCTTTCTAAATTGGGACTCATTAAACACGGTCACTCATGCCCTCGTCACTTCCCGCCTGGACTACTGCAATGCTCTCTACATGGGGCTCCCCTTGAAGAGCACCCGGAGGCTCCAGTTGGTCCAGAATGCAGCCGCGCGGGTAGTTATGGGAGCGATGTGGCGCTCCCATGTGACACCCCTCCTGCGCAAGCTGCACTGGCTTCCTGTGTTCTTCCGGGTGCACTTCAAGGTTTTGGTTACCACCTTTAGAACGCTCCATGGCTTAGGACCGGGCTATCTTCGAGACCGCCTTCTGCCACCAGTACCCTCTCACCGACCAGTACGCTCCCATAGAGAGGGGCTTCTCAGGGTGCCGTCGGTCAAACAGTGTCGACTGACGGCCCCCAGGGGGAGAGCCTTCTCTGTGGGGGCACCCACCATGTGGAACAAGCTCCCCCCAGAGATACGGACAATCCCAGATCTCCGCGCTTTCCGCCGTGCCCTCAAGACGTTTCTATTCCAGCAGGCTGGCCTGGACTAACCTCTTCTAAAATTGCTCTTATATTTTTAAATCTTAATCTCATAAATTTAGAGTTTTAATTTTAGGTTTAAGACCAAATTATTTAATTGTATTTTAATCAATTCTTTAAAATATTTGTATTATATGTATTTTATCATTTGTCTGTACACCGCCCTGAGTCCCCCGGGAGTAGAGCGGTATATAAATATAATATAATAATAATAATAATAATAATAATAAATATTGAAAGACAATATAACATATATCTAACATAAACTCCAACTTGCTGGAATCTGTGAACATCTGGTTGCCAAATCTTTGGGAAAACCTGAAGGATCTTGTATCCAGAGAACACTAGCATCACAGACTACAAAGCCAGCTAACATTTAGTACAGTACAGAGGTGGTATTCAGCAGGTTCTGACCAGTTCTGGAGAACCAGTAGCAGAAATTTTGAGTAGTTCGGAGAACCGGTAAATACCACCTCTGAGTGGCCCCACCCCCATCTATTCTCTGTCTCCCGAGTCCCAGCTGATCGGGAGGAAATGGGGATTTTGCAGTAACTTTCCCCTGGAGTGGGGTGGGAATGGAGATTTTACAGTATCCTTCCACTGCCACGCCCACCAAGCAATCCACACCACGCCCACCAAGCCATGCCACGCCCACTAAGCCACACCCACAGAACCGGTAGTAAAAATTGTTGAAACCCACCACTGGTACAGTAGTAGTAAGTCAGGAGACTTTGAGTTCTAGTCCAGCCCTAGGCATAAAAGCTAGCTGGGTTAGACTTTGGGTTAGTTATTCTCTTTCAGCCCAACCCACCTCATGGGGTGGTTGTTGTAGGGAAGAAAGGAGAAAGAAGGAGTATTATCTGTGTTCTCCATCTTGAGTTACTTATTTAAAAAAGAATAATAAAGGCAGGATAAAAATCCAATCAATAAATAATGAAAGCATTGTATAAGTAAATACAACCATTTAATATTGGCAGAAAAACAAATCTGATGGAGTGGCTAAGGCTATAAACTGGGAGACTGGGAATTCGTCCTGTTTTAAGCAGAAAGCCAGCTCTGTGACTTTGGGTGAGTCACACTAGTGGTGGGTTTCAAATTTTTTTACTATTGGTTCTGTGGGTGTGGTTTGGTGGGTGAGCCATGCCTTGGTGGGTGTGGCTTGGTGGGCATGGCATGAAAAGGATACAGTAAAATCTCCATCCCCTCCCCACTCCAGGGGAAGGTTACTGCCTTGGATAGTACAGTGGTCTAAAGCCCTGTTATTAACATCAGCTGCCTGCAATTATTGCAGGTTCGAATCTCACCAAGGCTCAAGGTTGACTCAGCCTTCCATCCTTTCTAAGGTAGGTAAATTGAGCACCCAGTTTGTGGGGGCAATAAGCTGACTTTGTATAAATATACAAAAGTATGAAGGCTATTGCTTAGCGCATTGTAAGCCACCCTGAGTCTCCGGAGAAGGGCGGCATATAAATCAAATTAAAAAAACAACAACTGCAAAATCCCCGATCAGCTGGGACTTGGGAGGCAGAGAATAGATGGGGGTGGAGCCAGTCAGAGGTGGTATTTACCGGTTCTCTGAACTACTCAAAATTTCCACTGCCGGTTCTCCAGAATTGGTCAGAACCTGCTGAAACCCACCTCTGAGTCACACTCTCTCAGCCCTAAGAAGAAGGTAATAGCAAACCATTTCTCACAAAGCTTGCCAAGAGAACTGCAGGGATTTATCAAAGCAGTTTCCAGGAGTCACAAACTAACTCAGAGGGACAAATAAACAAATGTAAAAAATATTGTCAGGCATCAGCTATTAAATCTTATCCTTAGAACCAATTTTCAATATCAGGCTTAAAACTTTAAATATTTAATATTTAAAGCAATAGGGACCAAGGTAATTTCAGCTCCTTTTTTTTTTTGTTAGCTCAGCCCTTCTTTATACATTTAGTTTTACCAAGTATACATATACAGTACATATACTGTATGTATGTATATATATGTGCATATTTATATTTATGTGTATATGTGTGTGTAGGGACACGGTGGCTCAGTGGCTAAGACGCTGAGCTTGTCGATTGAAAGGTCGGCAGTTCAGCGTTTCGAATCCCTATGCCGTGTAATGGGGTGAGCTCCCATTACTTGTCCCAGCTTCTGCCAACCTAGCAGTTCGAAAGCATGTTAAAAAAAAAGGCAAGTAGAAAAATAGGGACCACCTTTGGTGGGAAGGTAACAACGGCATTAAGTCGTGCTGGCCACATAACCACGGAGACGTCTTCGGACTGCACTGGTTCTTCGGCTTTGAAATGGAGATGAGCACCTCCCCCTAGAGTTGGGAACGACTAGCACATATGTGCAAGGGGAACCTTTACCTTTAAATGTCTCTCTCTGTGTATATATATATATATATACACACACATAACTGTAGGAAACTGAACCTGTTATTATGCCTTGCCTTGCCCAGGTGAAATAAATGGTATTTTTACCCTTCTGTGTGCTTTCCTTCTAATCCCATTCAGTCTTCTATTGCTATAATTCCATTATTCTCCATGCCTTCTCAGCTAACTTTGTTTACACAGTCCTATAGTACACTACCATGCATTTTACAAAGGTGGTGGCTAGAATAACATTTTCCAATAAAGAGGTCAATAGGAAAAGCACAGGGTGCCCCATACTGGATCAGTGCTCTTTGTTTAAAGTGATTAAGCTTTCAAAGTCAGCTATGCTTATACATTCCAAGCAGGGCTTAAGAAATCTCTCTCTCCCAAAACTGATTTCCAGAATTAGCACTCCGTGACCTAAACTACAGACTGTATTCACAAAAGAAGCTATCTGCAATCACATGGCCATGTATGAATAACAATTAGCATCAATAAGGCCCTGGCAATGGTAAACACATTATAGATAAAGTTTTTAGATCAAAGGCAAGGCAGACTTTGTAATGGGAGCATAGTGAAATTTAATACAACTATTAAATGTAGCAGAACTATTAAGATAAATAAAATGTTCTATCAGCTCATACACAGGCACATATAAACAGCTTGCTGCTCTGGGATGCTATATTACATGTAAAATAATGCATATTACTTAATTAAAGTTGATTATGCCAGTAGAGCAACTTCTTATTTATATATACTTCAAACAAACTCGATCCACCAAATTAAAGAAGTGAAATTGTCGCATCCGGGGCAACAGCATTGAATGAAATGTTTCTTTTTTTCATTGACTTTGGATTCACAATTTCCTTTTTATTCCTTTTTTTTTTTTTGCTTTAATATAACCAAATAGGCAAAAAAAAAAAAAAAAAAACCACACACAAGGAAAAAAGCCAATGCAAAAAAAAAAGTAGCAAAGTGGAAATCAACATTGACAAAAAGGAAACAAAGCAAGGACAAGCCGACAGTGAAATATGTAAACACGGAAATCACATGTTTTTTAAACAGTAGCTTAAAACTTAACTACTCAGATAATACTCCAGCTGAGAGAAACCATCATTTTAGCCACAACTCCATGCATATTTATTTCATAGCACAGAAAGAATCTGCATTTATTTTTTTGCCAGCAAAAATCAGTACAGGTAAAATATTTCTTTTCTGGAGGGAGGTTCAAAGAAAGAATGAAGCTTTCGTAACAAAAACAACAATAGCATAAAACTCTGTTTCAGGGAAATTTACATTATTAAAAGTATCAAGGACATTTGCTATTAATAAAACAATGCCCATCTATTCATATAGGAAAATTATGTATAAAATAATATGTATAATGAATAATGCTTCAAAAACATGTCTGTATGTATAAAAGGCTCTTATTTATAGAAGTTTGTAAAAAATAAAATAAAATGTAGCTTTTTCATTTTTTAAAAAGAAATTATCCCCTTTCAGTAGATTGACGTGATAGCAGTGTTTCAATATTTGAGGGGCTGCCACAAAGAAGAGGGGGTCAACCTATTCTCCAAAGCAGGACAAAAAGCAATGGATGGAAACTAATCAAGAAAAAGAAGCAACCTAGACATAAGGAGAAATTTCCTGACAGTGGGAACAATTAACCACAACCTTCATTTAACCTCTTACCTTCAGAAGTTGGGGGTGTTCCATCACTGGAGGTTTTAAGAGATTGGACAGCCATTCGTCTGAAATGATACAGTCTTCTGCTTGAGCGGGGAGTTGGTGACATTGAGCCAGTTCTATCCAACTCGGGCAAACCGGTAGTGCCGGTAGCGGGAGGCTCTGTCACCTTCTGCCACCAATATCTTCTCACCGACCAGTATGCTCCCATAGAGAGTGGCTTCTCAGGGTGCCGTCGGTCAAACAATGTCGACTGACGGCCCCCAGGGGGAGAGCCTTCTCTGTGGGAGCACCCTCCATATGGAATGAGCTTCCCCCGGAGATATGGACAATCCTGGATCTCCGCGCTTTTCGCCATGCCCTCAAAACACTTCTATTTCAACAGTCCAGACTAGCCTAACCTCTTTAAAAAATTGCTTAGATTCTAAATTTAAATCTGTCATATAAATTTGAGATGCCCTAAATTGTATTCTGGACCATATTTATCTGACTATTTTAACGGATTATAAATATTTATATCACATGTATTTTGTTCACCGCCCTGAGTCCTTCGGGAGTAGGGCGGTATATAAATTTAATTAATAATAATCATCATCACCATCATCATCATCATCATCATCATCATCTCCGTCATCACATCCCACGTTTGATTCTCTGTGCATGTGCAGAAGGCACGTGTGAGCGTAGCGAGCACGTACGTGTGCGCACTCGCATTTGCAAACTGGTAGCAAAGATAAGTACCGTATTTTTTAGAGTATAAGATGCATCGGAGTATAAGATGCAGCTTAGATTTTGGGTAGGAAAACAGGAGGAAAAAATATGCCTATCAGGTATTCATTTGGCTAGCATCCTTAGTCTGGTCAGCACATTAGTTTGCTGATTTTTACCCCCTGCTTGGAGATAAAAAAACCAGCTTCTAAAGCACAACTGATCTTTGGAGAGAGAAGCAATGAGAAAAGCAGTCAAACCACGGAGATTGCTCGTTAGCATCTCGTTAGGTCTGAAAAAAAAACCTTTCACAGCTGAGAGTCGGAGGGAGCAGGCAAAGCAGGGAAGCGGAGATCGCTTCACTCGTGCCTCGTTAGGGATGAAAAAGAGCTTCGAAAAAGCTACATTCGGAGTATAAGACGCACCCAAATTTTCGGCCTCTTTTAGGAGGGAAAAAAGTGTGTTTTATACTCTTAAAAATACGGTAAATTTCACCGCTGGACTAGACCTCAAAGATCCCTTCCAACTCTGTTATTCTGTTATATGGACTGAATTATTATGTTGAAACCCTATAAACATACTGCGTTTTCCCCAAAATAAGACCCTGTCTTATATTTTTTGAACCCCGAAATAAGTGCTTGGCCTTATTTTTGGGGATGACTTATTATTTTGGGGTGTGTGAAACAAGACAGGGCTCCTCTTGCTGTCTTACCTGATTTTCAGCTCTGTCTCCCTAACCCTAACCAAAGGAAATGGCGGGGACCGGCTGCACACGAGATTAAATATTTTCAGGGAGGTCTTATTTTCGGGGAAAGCTTATTTTAGCACATGTGCTCAAAAGCCCAATTGGGCTTATTATCAGGGGATGTCTTATTTTAGGGGAAACAGGGTAGTTGAGTTCTACTTATTCACCCATTGCTGAACAAAATACAGCCCAGTGGTCTTATTCTCTTTTGGTGGCTAAAAAAACCCATCTGGTTTGCAATTAGAAACCTGTTGAAGCTTTCCAATTTTGGAAAAGAGCCTGGCACTGATACTTCTGCTTGTATAAAAGCCAGTATAATACCCAGGAGTGAGAAAAGTAATTGCTTGTAGTATTCTTGGTTACTGCATATCCAAACCAATTGATTTTACTGTATTTTACTATATAAGTTAATTGCTCTGATCCAGCTTCCATAAACATGAGCCTGAATCTATGATGGGATAACATGATGTAATATTCTGCAACAAATTCTGTTCCACATCAGGCTGCAGATGAAGGATGCTACTTTTAATTCCTCTCTGTTCTACAGTATTTCCCGATAAAAGGGGGGGAAAATCAGCACCTAAGGGAATCTACTGTACAGTTGTGGCCAAAATTGTGGAAACCTTTTGGGAAAAGTGTATTTTTGAGGTTTGATGGCTAATAACACAACTTTTTGGGGGGGAGTTTCAAGATAATAATATTCCACTGCTGGAATGGCCTGGGAATAGTCCAGATCTTACCCCAATTGAAAATCTATGGAGCCAACTAAAGAAACTTGTTAGTCAGAAGCGACCTAGCAATAAAACCCAGTTAATAGAAGCAATCATTCAATCTTAGTTTCACATTATAACAGCTGCAGAACTAAAAGACTTGGTTCATTCCATGGGAAGACATTGTAAGGCCATAATTTATGTTAAAGGTTACCCAACTATTAACTGACATGGTGATATCTCGTTTTTGTATATCTCGTTTTTTCTACGGTGATTTTTATGTATCTCCTTTATTTTTACATGTTTCACTTTTCTTCTTTATACTGTAACTGCTATTCTAATAGCAAATCCTTCATGAAAGTTATTGCATTACATTCTTGATCAAATTATCTTGCCATTGATATATAATTTTATGGTACTACTCCCCCCCAAAAAAGTGGTGTTATTAGCTAGTTTTAGAAAATACACTTTCCCCAAAAGGTTTCCACAATTTTGGCCACTTCTGTAGTTTGTTGCCTGATATGCCATTTTTTTCTATTTTCATGGAATGTATAAAAATAAGCAGCAACCACTATAGAAAGATTAACTTTATTGAAATCCATTTAAGCAATAGTCCTCTTGTGCTTCACTGAATATAATCAATCTCTCACGGTGCAGATTTCACACCAAAAAACCAAGTCTTTTTTTAAAAAATATTATTGTAAAATGTACCTAGTATAGACCGATAATGAGCTTATTATGTTCAGCCAAATCGGAATGAAATGAAATAACCATTGAAAACCAGCAGTATCGAAGTTATCTCCAGAAAACAATACAAAATAATATACATCTAATATTAGCTGGGGGAAAATGCTTGTTTCTTATATCGATCTATAGAGCCGCTGTTTACAATTGTGATTCAGTTAATTGGTGCTGAAGGGTGACAAAATCTGCATAGTTTTGTGCTTTCTTTCACATAAGTGCTGAATTGTTCTAAATTCCATCAGAACAGTTTTACTTTGCCCTCTCATCTGAGGACAAAGGACAGCCAAATATAAATTAATTAGCATTTAAATGCATGTAAATTAAATATTTAACACTGAGCCTTCTGTTTTTCCCCTAATAAAGTCACTAAGAATCAGAGCAAGATTTGCAATGCCGGAAGTCTTTATGAAGCTGCCATGATGATCAATCTGTTAAATGGGTACCTTAGAACTGTCTCACACTCTTTTGTTTTGCAAAAGCTAGCTATTTATTTATTTGTTTGTTTGTTTGTTTGTTTGTTTGTTTGATTGATTGATTTATATGCCACCCTTCTCCAGAGACTCAGGGCGGCTTACAATGCGTTAAGCGATAGCCTTCATACTTTTGTATATACCTGCTTAGTAGAGTTCTACAAACTCCGTGAGATTTCTGTTGGCTTTGGTAGCCATGATAAATTTACTTCCCTTTGCATGCCGCTTATTTTAGCTCAATATAAAAATAAACCAAACTTATTTACTACGCAGTAAGCACTATTGATCCAGTTAAATTTATTTATTCTACGGAAATGCACAGGTTGGCAACCTAAGTGAGTGCATCTGTGTTTGGATATCATGCTTAGGGAGCCAAGTAATATAAAACCCACTTCTGTTTATTCAAACCGTAGTGGTTGAGATCAAGGCTGATTAGTTTTTATTGGAAAAAAAATTGGTTTTTGTCTTATATGCAATGACCTCAAGGATTTTCTTTTCCATCTTAAGTAAAAAGATAAAAGAGATTGTTTCATGTCTGAAAGGACGACAATAAAACATGTGTTGGGTTAAAAACAGTGGTTCTAGTTTCTCAGAGTGCCTTGACACAGAAAATGTATGTTTTTTTCCCCCTCTTATATATGGCATGTATCAGAATGTTTATAGTATAATAAATCCAAAATGCATTGTATAGGATAACAGCAAATTTGATGTGACGGTTAAAGGACAAAGCTAGAAAGGGGGAGACCTTGAGTTCTGGTTCCACCTTACGTACAAAGGCAACAGGGCAGGGGTGGGTTCTAATTTTTTTTACTACCGGTTCTGTGGGCGTGGCTTATTTTGTGGGCATGGCTTGATGGTCATGTGACAATTCTTTATGATTTAGCAGAGGTACTGGTCTACCAGGCTTTTAACTGCTTGCAGAGCTGTACCAGTCTACCCATTTATTTTTGCAGGCACTGGTCTACCCATTTATTTTTGCAGGGACTGGTCTACTCATGTATTTTTGCAGGGACTGGTCTACTCATGTATTTTTGCAAGCATTGGTCTACCCATTTATGAAGGCCCTGGCTGAGTCTCTGCCTCTGGCACCACATCTTCTTCAGCCTCCTCACTGTCCGACGCGAGCGCTGGCTGCGCAGGCTGCTGGCGCGACCCCACACCAGCCTCCTCCTCATCGGGATCAGACATGATCCGCACAGGCCACTGCTGGGCCCCAACAGTCGCACACCTAAAAAAGAGAGAGAGAGAGGCTTGAATAGCATGATTGCAGCTACCATCTCCACCATTTTATACTTCCATAGAAATACCCCTGCCCCTAGGAGATGATACAACAACGTATGGACTTAAAACCAGAGCTGTTCCTACTGGATATCTTACCAGAGAAAATTAGTAAAGATAATATATATTTCATTGTACATGTAATAACAGCAGCAAGGATTGTTTATGCACAAAACTGGAAAGCAGAGAATATACCGTCAGAGGGAGAAGTAATTAAATTTTTTTTTAGATTTTGCAGAAATGAATAGATTAACTATGATGATAAAAGAAAGAGAAGACTCAGAATACTTTAAGATATGGAATCAATTTTATTACTGGTTAGAGAAGAAATATAAATAAGTGTTAAAAGAGATTGGAAAAAAAGTTACAACTAGAATACTATATTAGTGGAAAGTTTTTGTAATGGACTTGGTGAGAATAAAAATAGAAGAGATAAGAAGAACTTTTTGGAGATAACACCGAGATGTCACATGGAAGAAATGAATGATGTATTAAATGTTTTTTTTGTCTTAAAAATTTTTTTTAAAAAACTTTTTTTAAAAAAATAAAAAAAATAAAAAAAGAAATACCCCTGCCCCTGTTCAATGTGTTGACCTCTTGCACTATAGGGAAGAGAAGAAAAGAGACACATATAAATCAGCAGATATCTGATAGAAAATAAGCTGATGTTCTTTCCTAGATCTCTTTAGGTTAATTCTTTCTCCTCCCCGGCCCCTTTAAAAAAAGTCAACCACAGCCTAATAAAAATAACAATTCTCAAGGAATTGTTGGGTTTTCTCAAGGAAATTCCTATCCACCTTTGGATTTCAGTTTGTATCCTGGTTTGGCTTCCAAGATCCAAATTTCTGATTACAGGTTAATTTCAAATTGGGCTTCTGGTTTTGTTTTTCTGATACTCAGCACTATTCCATGGCAACAGGGGTGGATGCTACTTACCTTTACTACCAGTTCGCAAAGGGATCACGTGCGCCAAACTTCATGCTCAATCCACATGCACAGATTGCCTATGATGACATCCGGGGCAATGGGCAGAGCCTCCTGCCGGTTTTACTACCAGTTCTTGTAAACCGGTCCGAACCGGGGGCAACCCACCACTACATGGCAAGTCCTTTAAGTTGTTCCAACAACCCATCATACTACCAGCATCCAATTAATCTGATCCTTAAGGGTAAAAAAAAGAAAAGAAAAGAAAAGTTGTTTGGTTTGAAGCATATTTAATTTTTTTCTGTGTTTTAAATTTAGCAAAGAAAAACAATATATACAGTTTACACTTTAATCTTGTTGGTAATAGGAGAATATTATAGGTATATTTCATACTAAAGACATTTTTTTTCACTTCCATCCTGGGCATTTTATTCATATTTGAATTTTTTAAAAAATGCATTGTAGCAAGACAAGCAATCATTAATTCTAAGTGAAAGTGATTACTATTTTTTCCTTATTTCCCTGACTGGAAAATATAGCAATCTCTTTTTTTGTTTCCATTTTAAAATATACAGAATCTATTTTGAGCTACATTTCTATATTTATCTGTCTATTAATTTAGTTTGGATGTTTACATTAGAATTTAGAAATGTTTTCAAATATCCAACACTTATTTGTTAGTAAATGGATAGAAGGCTAGATTTTAGCCAATTACCCAGTTCTTTTCAAATTCCTTTTTAATTCCAAATTTTGTTAGCATATTTTTGTTTCTTACAAAAAACAAACAAACAAACAAACAAACAAACAAAATCTATGTAGCCAAAACCTTAGATATTGAGTTCTTGAAGTAACATGATCTGGTCTGCATTTATATTTATATAGACACATAGGCCTACCGTGTTTCCCGGAAAACAAGACCCTGTCTTATATTTTTTTGAACCCTGAAATAAGCACTTGGCCTTATTTTTGGGGAGGTTTTATTATTTTGGGGCATATGGAGCGAGATGGGGATCCTCTTGCCATCTTACCTAATTTCCAGCTCTGTCTCCCTAACCCTAACCAGAGGAAATGGCACGGACTGGCTGTGCATGCATTTAAATATTTTCGGGGAGGTCTTATTTTCGGGGGATGGCTTATTTTTGGAGAAGGACTTATTTTGGGGGGAAGGTTTATTTTCGGGGGAGGTCTTATTCTGGGGGGAGGCCTTAATTTCGGAAAAACACGGTACTTCTCAATTCTATTCCTTTAATAGTGTCAAAATTCCATAATCAAATTGAAACTGCCAAGATATTACATATTTTCTTTGGCTTGTCACATGGGCATCTATCATTTCTTTAAAAGTTTGGAGAGCTCACAAATGGGTTTGAAGCAATCTAAGTTCTTTGGCCTTGAATAAGTCTAAACCTGCTGCCTCAGAAAAAAAAAAAACTACACCAGGGATCTTATTCAGTCCCATCAGTGGCTTCCATTTTCACTTCATTGCCGCTTCTCCATCTCTAAAGTTCATTGCCCTTAGAATATGTTTGTTTTCCTAAAACAGAAAACGTTCTCCCTTCCCTCCGCCCTTTGATGGAAAAGTTTTATCCCAATAGGGGGTTAGTTGATGCCTTGAAGCTTTTTCTAAAAGCTGTCTGACATTGGACTACATTAATACACATTTTCACAGTGGTGATGTGGGACTTGAGAAAAGAGAACCTCTTTGTTCCACATTGTTAAAACCCTGTTGCTAATGGCCAGAATTTGATGTGACTGTGCAGCAGCAAACAGAGACAAGACCCAGAGGGAATTAATACTGTTCTTAGCTCCATTAACTCCCAGTCAGATTTGAAAGTTATGACTTCTCTGTGGAGACCAGTGCTGCAGAACATAACCCAGTTCTCAGCTGGATCCAGCAACTTATTTATGTTTTCTTAATAAGTGAATATTTGAAATCAATAGGGAAAAAAAAAGTCAATCCAAACATTTGAGCTTTACAAACCATGGCAAGTGACATTGTTATGTACAGCATGTTATCTAGAAGGGCTTAATAACTGCGTCTTATTACTTCTCAACCTAGCTGGTTTGGATAATTGGGAGGTAATTATGTGATTTCTTCATTATTTATTTTCAAAAGGTAGGCTTGAAATAAGGCATAGAAAATAAATCCAAATCAAAGAACAAATTAGATGTCAGGATCAAGCATCTAGAGACACAAAGGATGTTAATAGGCTGCTGCCAGTTCAGACCGGTTCGGGGAAACCAGTAGTTCCAATGATCAGCTGGCCCCGCCCATCCACCTCAGCCTTATCCTGTCCTATATTTCCTTCTTTCTGGCTCAGCTGATTCACACAGCTCAGCTGATTTCCGTGCCTCCACTGTTCTACTTACCGGGGCAGCTGAGCTTCAAATTGCTGTATTTTGAACTATGTGTGCATTACCCTCCACCCTCCCCTCCCCTCTCCTCTGTCCTCCTTTCCTTTGCCCTCTCTTTTCCCCTCCCCTCCCCCTCTCCTCTCCCCTCCCCTACCCTCTCCTTTCCTCTCCCCCTCCCTTCCCTTCCCTTCCCTCCCCTGTCTTCTCTTCCCCTCCTTCCTGTCCTGTCCTGTCCGCCTCTCCTCTTTCCTACCCCACCCACCTTTCCCTCCCGTCCTCGTCCCCCTCTCCTCTCCCCT
>WNWU01013616.1:5747943-5767365 GCA_012654045.1 Ptyas mucosa
TCTCTTTTCCTGTATTTGGCATTATGCGCTTATTCTGTAAGGGAACAACATGATAGATATGTATGTGTTTGTTTGTTTCTTAGTCTCAACCAGCTGGATAGACCTGATTGTAGTGTATTTTATATTTACTAAGGAAAAAACACAAACGTTCCATTCTTTCAAACATTCCCATGGGCTTCTTTAAACTACATTTATTTATTTATTTTACAAACGTGCCTTAAAAACACCACAATGTGAATCCCCAAGAAAAAAAACCCAATGTGGTCATTTATCAGCCTCCTTGCCCCCCACATAATTCTAAGAACACAATGCTTTTTTGCAGCATTGGCTCTGAAAGGCAGGCCTTTACATCTGGTTATGATTCAGGAGATTTCAGCCTTTTATTATCATGACTGGGAACCATCATATTCTGCTATTAATTTGACTAAACTGCTACTGCCAGCTGCCTGCATTAAAAGAGTCCAGTGTAGCCATTGTTTCATATCAGTTTCTGACACCTGTATGTCTTTTCTTCCAAAGAGAATCTATTAAATTCCTTTTCAATATCTACTAAAACAAAACAAAAAAACAACACCCCTCAGGACTTGAAATAACTGTGTGCTTTTTAGTTATGTAATTAGAACGGATCTAGAGAGAATACATAGACAAATTCCCGCTTCATGTTAGTTGATCGATGGAAAGCATTGGTGTGGCCATCCAGCTTGAAAATGTGTGACAGAGAATAAACCGATCAACACCATTGTCAAAAACAAAAGGAAGAATACCAATATAAAATTGATATAGACAATTCTTTGGTGATGGGATATCCAAAAATGTTTTGCACTCTTCCAAGTTGGAATTCTAAATCAAATGCTTGAAGAAAATGCCAGATTTTCACTGCCTTTCTGAAGGCCTCCAGGGCAGTGGTGGGATTCCACCAGTGTAAAACAACTGGTTCGCTTTGCGGGCGCTTCACGGGCACTTCGTGGGCAATCCGCGTGCAGGGTGTATATTTGAAACTGCACCTTCTACTGCAGCTCCGGTAAATAAAACAGCTGAGGCGTGGCAATCCGTGCTGCCGTGCCGATCAATTGGACTTCAAACAAAGGAAATAAAGGTAGGTATAACACAGGGGCGGACGAGCGAGCCTGGATGATCGTCGGTGCAAACGGGTTCACTCTCAGCTGATCGTCGGAGCTACTGGTACATCTGAATCAGTCCAAACCAACAGACTCCCACCCCTGCTCCAGGGTTAAGGACAATAGTATGTCAACAGCAAAAGTTGGGGAGAATCATGGCAGAGGGTGGTTGAATAGCTGTAAATTTTTTTTTAAAAAAATTGATTTATATGCTGCCCTTCTCCAGAGACTCAGGGCGGCTTACAATGCGCTAAGCAATAGCCTTCATACTTTTGTATATTTATACAAAGTCAGCTTATTGCCCCCACAAACTGGGTCCTCAATTTACCTACCTTAGAAAGGATGGAAGGCTGAGTCAACCTTGAGCCTTGGTGAGATTCGAACCTGCAATAATTGCAGGCAGCTGATGTTAATAACAGGGCTTTAGAATAGCTGTAGATTCTCATTACTTGTGTGTATGATATGTATGTCAGGCTTTCTTGGTTGTTCTTGCTTTCATGGACTGGTTATAGTCACTTCCTAAACAATTTATGAAGTGTATCTGAAGGTAACTGGCTTTACTGTTTGAAAAGAATAAGGAATAACTTTCCCTTTACACAAAGGCATAGAAATTAGAACTAAAATAAAATAGGGTGAGAGTAGAAATATACTGCAAATGGAAGTTATTTTTAAAAATATCTTTAAAATAGTGATAGAGAAATATGTCCTTTTTTTAAAAAAGCTCATGTTACTTTTGTGTCTTCTTTCCCTCCACAGTTCAATAGCATTTCAGAAGGAACTTATCATTTTAGAAAACCATTTGAAATTATATGTTTAAATATGCATTTCACTATATATTTAAATAGGAAAGTTTCTTTAGAATGTGTATTTTTTTTCATTTTGATAATGCTAGGAACTGCATGCAGAGGAATGAAAAATCTGATCATAACCAATTTCCGAATCTGAATATTAACATGAGTAGTGCAGATCAAGATAACTGTTACATGAATTCATAAAGACAACAATTCTATAGCCACAGAAAACAGGAAGCTAGGCGAAATTGAGGTGGTATATCCCATTTCATTGTTGCGTTGCTGCAAATCAATTCTGGCAATCCTAACATAGGGAGGAAAAAAAGAATCAGGGAATTTGATATGTACTTTAAATTGACTCACCAATAAAAATGTTTTCTTTTCTATTTTCTTTTCTATTTTACTTTATTTATTATTGTATTTTACTGTCATTCATTCAGCAAATTTAGAATGGCACCCAATACCATGAAGGATCTGGATGGTATACAACATTAAAAACAGTAAGAAAAATAAAACTAAGAAATTAATATCATATGTCCAAAAGAGAAAGCATTCATCTCTGGCAGGGGTGTCAAACTCGATTTCATTGAAGCCACATCAGGGTTATGTTTGACCTTGGGGGGATGGGGGATGGCCAGGGAGCATGGCCAGCTCAACATAACTTGTCTCAGGGGTGCCTGTGATGGCCCGAGCACTCTACCAGCAAAAACGGGGTCTTGAGCTCCATTTTTGGCGACAGTCAAAAACGGGGTCTTGAGCTCCATTTTTGGTGACAGTCTCCTGCAACCCTCTGCCAGTGAAAACAGAGCTTGGAAGAGCCACATGCAGCCCATTTTCAGTGCCAGAGGCCCTGCGGGCCAGGCCTTCACTGTTTCTAGGGTGGCCCTGCAGGCCAGATCTAAGCACCCCGTCAGCCAGATCGGGCTCCCGGGCCTTGAGTTTGACACCCCTGATCTATGGTGAGAGTGAGATAGGGGTAATATATCCATCGTTGCTTTCCTTAACCACCCAGTGACCTTTGTTTATATTGAACATGGTATCCTTTTGGGCTGGCTGCAGGTTTGAGGGTCAGCCTGTGTAGTCTTGCACTGATTTGCCTCTTTTTTCAGTTTTAATTGATGCTAATAGCAAGTGAGAGATCCAGTCCATGGCTGCTCATTTGTGGTGTGCTTCAGGGCTCAGTACTCTTAATTCTTTTTTAAAGTCTATATTAAGTCTCTGTGCAAGATCATCTGCCACCAGAGGATGAGGTACCATCAGTAAACTGGTGCTACTCAGCATTATACCTCCATCACTGGTGATGCAAATGATACGGTTGCTGCCTTTTACAGTGCCCGGAGGCTATTAGTGTCTGGATGGGCTGAACCCTGGTAGACCGAGTAACTTTGGGAGCATCAGCTTTGGGATCCAAGACTTTAATATCTTTAGTTCTGGATGGGGTTGCACTGCCCTACAATGACTCAGTATTGTTGTGGTCTGCCAGCAGCTGTCAGCAGAGTCAGACAGTGAGGAGGCTGGGGAGGACCATGGGCCAGTCCTGGAGTCTGGGGAAGGCTCGGACGAGGGCTCTGCATCAGAGGCAGAGAAAGGGCCATCTGGGAGGTATGTGCTGCCTCCAGAGCCGGACCTCAGCGAGGCCGAAGAACAGGGGGATCCTGTTCCCAGTGCACACATGCACAGAGCTGCCAGAAGGCAAGAACAGCTAAAACAAAAGGGACAACTCGGGAGTAGAGCTGGGAGATAATTGCCCCCTCCCATAAGACTTAAAAGAGGAGCAAAGGCACGTGGGCCTTTGCAGGAAGCAACATTTGTTCATTCGGTTTAGCTTAAAGCCTGAAGCACTGTTTGATTCTATTAGGTCTTTGGCAGCGTGTCAAGGGAGATAAAGGTGGCTGATTGTCCCGAAGGACTTCTCCGGAATGACTCTTTATAACTAATTGGGACTCATCTGTGAATGAACAGAATTCACAGCTGTTGCAATAAAAGAGGTTTTAGGAACTACTCGTGTTTTAATGACTCAGGAAGCCTAGGTCGGAACAGGTATGCTACTTGGGGGTTGACTCCTGTTTGAAGAGTAGGTGGCAGTCATGGCTAGGAGAGCCTTTGCCTGGAAGGGGAGTCCTTGCACACAGTCAATCAAGCCTTGATCATGTCATATCTGGACTATTGCAATGCACTCTAAATGGGGCTATCCTTGAAGAGTATTTTGAAGCGCAGATGGCACAGAATGTAGCTGTGCAGTTAGTTGGTGTTTACATATATTGTTGCCCATATACATGAATCTGTACAAATGAAACAATGTCATTATCAACAAAAATATATATTTAAACCAAGAATAATATACTTTGAAAAATCAATCTAGTAAAATGCCTAACAGATAAGAAATAACTTATCCATACCTCTGCCATTTTAAATAAAAATACAAGTTGGAGTTTGGAAATCTAAAATTAGTTGTGATTTTACCTCCCTTTTGGACAATAAGGCAAGATTTTGATCTAGGTCCTCCATTTTTGTTTCAAAAAGCAAAATTTCCTGGAAGCAATTCTCAGTTCTAACATTTAGACTGGTGAGGGTTATACAAAATATAGGATTAGAAATTTACTAAATTGTCACCTACAAAATTGGTTGGAACTAAAAATCTCTTCAGATATATGGGAGGTATTTGCTAAAATGATTCGCTGCATCAATTTCACTGTAATTTATTGTATCATGAACAAAAAAAGAAATGTGATCAGAGTAGTGATTAAAAATGCTACATGTGGAGAAAAGCACAGTACGAAGCCTATTTTGATTACATGTTTGAGCTGCACTGAAAGATTGTGGAAAAGTGAAACTATAGCAGACTGTGCTAAAAAAGCTATAATTATTGTCTTGTATAAATACCATTCCAAAACATGCTCTTAGGCTATTTGAGTGAAAGGTTCATAATTTCAGATTAATTGGGGGGTTGCTAAGTTTATTGCTGCTGTTTTATTAGAAACAATTTTGGTGTGCATAAGAATATTATGAAGTGACAACAGAGTTTTCTCAAGTTGAAGATCAAAACTTATTTTATTGGGATTTATGCAGTAGTGGGATTCAAGTAATTTAACAACCGGTTCTCTGCCCTAATGATTTCTTCCAACAACCAGTTTGCCAAACTGCTCAGAAAGTTAACAACTGATTCTCCTGAAGTAGTGTGAACTCGCTAAATCCCACCACTGGATTTATGATCTCTTGTAAATCAACCTACAACTCAGCCTGATTATGTGTCCATGAAGTGTAGGTGCTAAGGTACCAGACTGGCACTGGGGGGGACTTAAGCTTATTTTATTGATATATTTTATTTATTTATTAAATTTGTTTGTCACCTATCTCTCCATGAGGTGACTCTGGGCAGCTTGCAAGGTTAAAAAAAAATAAAGCAAAACAGAAACATATACAGTATATAATAATAAAGTACTATAAAAATACAAATTATCAGCTATAAGTTAAAGATAGGGAGGGTTGTGTTTGACCTTGGGGGGCTGGATGGGTGTGGCCAGCATGATGTCACTCGTGTTGGGGGGTGCCTGTGGTGGCCCAAGCATTCTACCAGTGAAAACAGGCCCCTGAGCTCTATTTTTGGCTGCGACAGTTTCTTGCAACCTTCTGCCAGTGAAAATGGAGCTCGGGAGAGCCGCACGTGGCCCTTGCAAGCTCTGTTTTTGCTGGCAGATTCACCATGGGCCAGTCTTTTGTTGTTTCCAGGGAGACCTTGCAGGCCACATCTAAGCAACCCACAGGCCAGATTCAGCCCCCAGGCCTTGAGTTTGACATCCCTGGCATAGGCTCTTCTCCTGGATTCTGGCAGCCAGAATTCCTTGGCTGATGAGGCCTGCCGCATGCCTCCTCTGTCAGCACAGGTAGGGTGGCCCAATCCCAGTGGGATGAGATGTTTCCTCAAGTAAACGTATGTTTACCCTCAGTCATGGAAGATAACTGGAAGGAGCCTGAGTGGCGTAGGAGGCTAATGCCTCCTACAAAGCAGCATTTAACATCCAGCTGCCTGCAATTACTGTAAGTTCGAATCCCACCAGGCTCAAGGTTGACTCAGCCTTCCATCCTTTCTAAGGTGGGTAAAATGAGGGCCCAATTTGTGGGGGCAATAAGCTGACTTTGTATAAAATATACAAAAGTATGAAGGCTATTGCTTAACGCATTGTAAGCCACCCTGAGTCTCTGGAGAAGGGCGGCATATAAATAAGAATAAGAATAAAAATAAAAAAAAAATAACTGAATGACTTTACACCAGTCACTGCATACCCTAAGATACTGGATGCTGTTCCTTCTTATGCTGATGTAACTTGATTCAAGTCAAACTTCAGAAACTCCTCTCAAGACAGACCCTCTTTAACTGCAAATTTTGTTTGCAATTAAACAGTTAAAGGTGGGCAAAGCAACAGGGACGGATGGCTTGACAGCTATTTATTAAAAGAATCTACAGTTGGAAATGGTGGAATCACTTAAGGAATTATTTACTAACATACAACCTGGGGGAGGGATACCTCCGTCATGGAAGACAGCCTTTATTTCTTTGATTCCAAAGGAGGAACAAGATCATACACAACCAAAAAATTATAGGCCGATATCACTTTTAAATACAGATTACAAGATCTTTGCCAAGATACTAGCAAATAGATTAATGGCAGTTATGCAACAGATGATCCATCATGACCAAACGGGTTTTATAAGTGGTAGACAAATGAAAAGTAACGTAAGGCAAATTGTTAACCTGTTAGAATATTTGGGGAAGAACAACCAAATCCCTGCAGTGCTAATATCCCTTGAGGCGGAGAAAGCATTTGATCGATTGAATTGGCATTTCCTATTGAAATTAATAGAAAAGATGCAGTTTGGAGAATATTTTATACAATCCATTAAGGCAATATATCAGAAGCAAACAGCGCATATAATAATTAATGGTGGCTTAACAGACACTTTTAACATAGAAAAAGGAACAAGGCAAGGATGCCTTTTGTCTCCATCGTTGTTTATTTTGTCGCTGGAAGTTCTGTTGAGTAAAATATGTGGGATAGACAAAATAAAGGGAATTAAAATTAGGCAACATGAGTATAAACTAAGAGCATTTGCAGATGACTTGGTTATTACTTTGACTCAACCAGTACAATCGGTTATAGGTTTAATGGAAATAATTAACCAATATGGACAAGTATCTGGATTTAAAATAAATGCAGTTAAAACAAAGATAATAACTAAAAATATGACTAGGAATCAAAAAGAAGAAGTAGAAAGACTTACAGGATTCAAAATAGCAAAGAAGGTTAAATATCTAGGGGTTTATATTACAACTTCAAATGTGAAATTATATAAGTATAATTATGAACTGTTGTTGAAAAAAATACAGATAGAGATGGAAAACTGGAAAAAACTTCAACTGTCTTTGCTGGGAAGAGTAGCAGCAGTAAAAATGAATATTTTATCAAGGTTCTTATTTCTCTTTCAAATGATTCCAATACTCAAAAAAGATGAAAATTTAAAGGAATGGCAGAAGGGTATTAGTAATTTTGTTTGGGCAGGAAAGAGACCTCGAGTTAAGCAAAAGATAATGCAAGATACACGCGAAAGAGGAGGTCTCAAAATGCCCAACTTAAGACTATACTATGAGGCAGCTGCCCTATCAGCAATTAGTAACTGGATGAATTTGACAGAGGAAAGAATATTGAATATTGAAGGGTACATTTGCTGTACGGTTGGCATGCTTATTTATTATACAATAAAAGAATGGATAAGACTTTTAAAAGCCATATATTAAGGAATGCTTTATTGCGTGTCTGGAAAAAGTATCAATACAAATTAAACGATAAGTTACCAATTTGGACGTACCCAGGCACGTGATAGAGAATATAAGTGTTGAGCAAAAACAAGATGATATTACCTATAAAGAACTTTTTTATAAAGAAGGAGGTAGACTACAGTTAAAATATATGAACCAATTAAGAGAAGAAGGAATAATTAAAACATGGTTTCAGTATGGGCAGCTGCAAACTAGATGGAGACAAGATCAAAAAATTGGTATCTTGCAAGGGGATGAAAACTTGGTAAAACAAATTAGAGATCAAAGCCAAATGCATATAAAAAAGTTGTACAATGCATTGGTTGAAATAGACTCAGAAACAGAGCTAGTGAAGGATTGTATGATAAAATGGGCACAAAATATTGGAGAACCAATAATGATGGAAACATGGGAAAAAATATGGGTTAGAAATATAAGATTCACGCAGGTCCAAAATTTAAGAGAGAATTTTTATAAAATGTTTTATAGATGGCATTTAGATCCTAAAAAACTAGCCTGTATGTATCCAAGTTTACAATCCAAATGCTGGAGATGTGAATGTGAAGATGCTATATATTATCATATATGGTGGACATGTAAAAAGATTAAGGCTTTTTGGATAAAAATATGGTGGATCATTCAAAATACTTTAAAGAAAAAGATAAAATTTGCTCCACAGTTTTTTCTGTTGGGCATATTTACAGACTTTACGGTTATAGAGACTAAACTGATTTTAAATTTAATAACAGCAGCTAGACTTTTGGTGGCACAGTACTGGAAGAAGGAAGAGTTACCCACTATTGAGGAATGGATTTTAAAAGTAGGGAATTTGGCAGATATGGCAAAAATTTCAGTGTACCTGAAAGATCATTCAAATGAAAGATATGTATTGGAGTGGAGAAGATGGATTGACTATATTCAAAGCAGAGTCACTGGACCACACCCCACAGGCTATAAAAGGGAGTGTGGTGGCCAGTCAAACTCTGTGATGGACAAAGCTAATTTCTGCAAGTCACTTTGTGCAACGCCTAAATCTGTTGAAGGCTTTTGAGCTGGACTGTTTCCAAATCGGTGTATATTTGTGTATGTTATCTGGTGGAGGCACAACCCCTCCTTCTTGTAGTAAAGCACTTGGCAGTCGGTTCTCATGCTGCTGCCAAGTTCCTGATAACGGACATTGTTTGTTTGAGCTATTCTTTAACCCACGGCTGACTGTTTGAGGGTGTCTGTGTGTGGGGGGGGGGGAGATGGGGACAGAACATGAAGTGACTCTAGGTCAGGGCTGTCAAATTGGTGGCCCCTGGGCCAGATGCATCATGCACAGGGCACACCCACCCTGGCTCTGCAAAGGCAAAAAAGTCACAATACATTGTAATACGTCACATGACGTGATCAAGTTTGACACCCGTGCTCTAGGGGTAACAACTGCCTCTCAACTAAGCTTCAACTCTGTTTTGCCTTGTTCTTCTGTGATTTTCTTGCCATCTATCCATCATTCATAACTTTTATTTCATCTTTGCTATAGATTGACAAAACTATCATCTCCAATCTAATGCTTCTAAGTTGAATGCTTATATATTGAACATGGCATAAGGAATAATCTTTTTTTTTATTACAAAAATGGAGTAATGTGATTTAATGGTGTTTGAATTATGTCAAATTTAGATTTTCATGAAGTCATAATAGTGATGCATTGTCTTTTGGTAATAATTGCATAATATTCTAAGACTGAACAAACCTATCGACATACGTTTTACGGCATTTGGAATAAAGCATGCGGTATCTTCCAAATAAGTTAGATTCTGTGTTTCTCTGAAGTTTTGCCATTCCTGATATTGATGGCACTTATTAAAAACGTGGAAGAAACCCTGAAGCCTATTCAAGTTATGAAGATGGCCCATCAGACAGATGGAGTGGAAGGATGGGTAATCAAAGAGTAGTTCAAACAAATAGAAAAGAAAGATTTAAATTACAAATTTCCCTGACATTTTTCTGCCTTCTTTTCTTTTGTGATCCCAAATTGCTCTTTACACAACTTGGGCTATGCCTCTTTAACTTGCAAGATTCTTTTAAATGTTTCCATTTTAATTCACACAGATGATAGTCACAGCTAGTAGCGAGACAAAGCTGATTAGCTCCTTGGCTCCCTACTGCTAGATTTTGAAAGAATTTTTTTTTTTATTCTGATAGGAAGATCTTTGAGGTTTAACGACAACAAAGTGAAAGAATTGTCTGGTGAGGGCTGGTGCTTAATTGGTGTCTATGCTCTGTGGGAAACTGAACTGGGTTTGAAATTCTAAATTTTAACACATTTCCCAAAGAAGGTTCCTTAGTCCCAATATTGTATAAGGGGGTATGTGAACTCACCGCAATCAACTTATAGATAGTTATTGCTGCTTATTTTCTATACCATGCTCACAAAATTCAGATGCTTGAATTTGAGAAATATTCTGGCCAGTAGAACGCATGAAGAATGAATCTTAAGGAACTAGGATGTCTACTCGGGTGATCCTGAGGACACAGATAAGCCTCCAAGTGCTTCAACGACCCTCTAAAAGGATGCAGCTGTCTGCAAGGAATATAAATCCTTCCATTCCCCACTATCCTGTCAGAGCTGAGGATGTCTTCAAAAGAAAAGAAAAAAAAAAACAAGAAAGTTCAGTTGCCGCCTGAAAAAAAAAGCACCTTTGGGACAGCCATGACCTGGATGACTGAGAATTTCTACAGACATGAATCTTAAACCTTACAAAATGGCAAAGCATCTAGTACAGTGATGGCTAACCTTTTTGCCATCGCGTGCCAAAAGCAGGGGAGCACGGGAAGGGGGGATGTCGTGCGCATGTGCCCACACCCATACTTATATGTGCCCTGTCCCCCGCACATGCGCGTGTGCCCCCCCGCTCTCCCTGCTTCTGGCATGCGATGGCATGGTGGGCCTGGTAGGCCCGTTTTTTGCTCTCCCCAGGCTCCAGAACCTCTCTAGGAGCCTGGGCAGGGCAGAAACGCCCTTCCCCACCCGCCCAGAGGCCCTCTGGAAGTCGGAAACAACCTGTTTCCCTACTTCTGGTGGGCCCAGAAGGCCTGAAAATCAGCTAGCTGGCACGTGCATGCCCGCCGGAGCTGAGCTCACGTGCCCACCGATATGGCTCTGTGTGCTACCTGTGGCACGCGTGCCATAGGTTCGCCATCATGGATCTAGTATATTGACAAAAAGAACAGCAGCATTTAACTATTGTAGGAAGTTAGCACCCACCCCTCTCCTAGAAAAATGAAATATTTTAGGAAATATTAAAAGGACAAAATATTTCCCCTAAGGGGGAGGCAGAAACTCAGCCCCCCAGCCCACCTTTGTCAATGGGCCATTAAGGCCTGGGCCAGTCTATTCTACATAGCAAAGATCTACTTCCTTCAGGCAGAGCCATAGTAGGAATTGCCCAAAGCCCTTTCATTACATCATCACCCAGCAAGAGTCAACCAAGCCTGGGACTCAAAAAGACAACCCACAAAGTTACTCCTGCATGGCACCATGGGAGTCTGACAACCAGTGGTAAAATCCAAACTTTTTTACTACCGGTTCTGTGGGCGTGACTTGGTGGCAGGGGAAGGATACTGCAAAATCTCCATTCCCACCCCACTCCAGGAGAAAGATACTGCAAAATCTCCATTCCCACCCCACTCTGGGGCCAGCCAGATATGGTATTTGCCGGTTCTCCAAACTATGCAAAATTTTTGCTATCGGTTCTCCAAACTGCTCAAAATTTCTGCTACTGGTTCTCCAGAACCTGTCAGGACCTGCTGGATTTCACCCTTGCTGACAACCAATCAGAATACAAGCTCAAATTCGAAAGCCCAGAGAGGACATAAAACCCAGGCACTCTCAGCATCTCTTCCCTTTTTTTTCCTTCACCCAAGATCTTCAAGGCATGTGATCCTGTCCACCTTCAAAACCATCTTTCCAATCAGCCACCATGTTTCCGGTCTCTTTCTCCCCACTTGGAACCCAGAAGGGTTGGACCCACTTGGACCCAGAAGGATATTTCTTCCAACAGTATTAAGAGAGCAATTTACATATTTGCCAACGTTCTTCAATCTAATTTTAGGCTTTATTTATAAATTTGAATTCATTTACTCATCTTAGCTTCTGCTTGCAGGTCTATTAATAATATTTCAGATTCAGAGATAAGGAGCAGAAGTTAAAGGGAGATAAGCAGTGGGGTAAGAGGAAAATTGAAATGAAAGGTGTATTGAAAGTGATAACAAGCCTGGCTGACTCCAAATGCAAAATTCTGTTACATGCAAGTCAGTCGATTGAGATTTTTCAGAAGAGAAATGAAGCTCAGTGGGCAGGGTCAATGGCAGGTCCTACACATATTAAACTCCCTAAACAATTGCTCATCTGGAGCAGTCATAGATAAATCCAGTTGTCCCCAGCTGGGAATCCTGCAACTCTTAATAACCCTACGAATTTCTGGATTCATCTTTTACTGCAATAGGTATCCCTTAATACAGGGCTAAATGTAAAATTTGTTACTACCGGTTCTGTGGGCGTGGCTTGGTGGGGGGGGTGTAAATGTGACTGGGTGGGCGTGGCCAACTTTTTTTTTTTTTAACTTTTCAAAGCATTTTTTCTAATGCTTTGAAAAGCCTCTCTGACGATCAGGCAACTCCGCTGGGATCGTCAGAGAGGCTTTTTAAAAAATGCTTTGAAAAGCTTCTCTTGCGATCAGGCAACTCAGCTGGGATCGTCAGAGACTTTTCAAAGCATTTTTTTAAACCACCTCTTTTTCTTGCAGAAAAAAATGCTTCGAAAAGCCTCTGATGATCCCAGCTGAGCCATGCGATCATCGGAGGCTTTTTTTTTTTTTGCTTTTAAAAGCATTTTTTCATCAGAAGAGGTTGTAGAAAAAATGCTTTTAAAAGTAAAAAAAATAAAAAGTCTCTGATGATTGTGTGGCTCAGCTGGGCATGGTGGGGGGTGGGGGAGATTTTTGCTACCGGTTCTCCGAACCACCCGCCGCCATCACTACTGGATCAGGCGATCCAGTCCACACCGGGAGCATTTCACCCCTGCCTTAATACTATTGCTTATTAGCAGTACCAGAAAAACAGGTTTCAACTTCTGGTTTAAAAAATTACCTGCATAATCAGGCAGGTAAATTTATTCATTTTTGTTATACGTCATCCTTTTGCTTTTCCCACCCTCAAACTACAGGGGGTCCTTGACTTATGACCACAAAATTTCTGTTGTTTAAGTGAGACGTTTGTTAAGTGGGTTTTGCCCCATTTTACGACCTTTCTTGCCTCTGTTGTTAAGTGAATCGCTGCACTTGGTAACCTGATTAGTAAGTCGATCTGGCTTCCCCATTGACTTTGCATGTCAGAAGGTCGCAAAAGGGGATCCCATGATCTTTTGGGACACAGCAATGGTCATACATATGTTGCCAAGCTTTTGAATTTTGATCACATGATCATGGAGAAGCTGCAAAGGTCATAACAGTGAAAAACGGTCAAAAGTCACTTTTTCCAGTGCTGTTGGTGTTGTAAGTCAAGGACTACCTGTACCTGGATAGATCTGGTGATCATTTTAGCGATTAAAAAAAAAATAACAAGGGAAAAGCTCAGCCTTAAAAATAATTGTAGCATTCTTTCACTCATTTGTACTCATGCAATCCCATTATCTGCTTAGGTAAGTAGTGTAACGCCATCATGCCATGTCTTTAGAAGCTTTTTTTTTTTCAGTACATGGATTTATCTGAGCATTAAATTAAAAGTAACAGTGCTTTCTTCCCAAATGATCTGCTAGGTTCATAACAAAACAAGGTAGTTGACTTTTGACATATACAAGGAAAAGCATGATACAATTAGAAGAAAAGCCAAAATTAGGGTCAAGATGAGCCTCTGCTAGCTTAAATATTGGTCAAAACAAATATCTGAGGATGGGTCTTTCATTTAGGTCACACCTTTTAGCTGTACTCTCACTGGATTCAGAAAAATTCATTGGATCAGTGGTGAAATCCAATTTTTTTTTACTACCAGTTCTGTGGGCGTGGCTTGGTGGGCATGGCAGAGGAAGGATACTGCAAAATCTCCATTCCCACCCCACTCCAGGGGAAGAATACTGCAAAATCCCCATTCTCTCCCCACTCCTGAGGGAAGGATATTGCAAAATCCTCATTCCCACCGCCAGCCAGAGGTGGTATTTGCTGGTTCTCTGAACTACTCAAAATTTCTGCTGCCGGTTCTTCGAACTGCTCAAAATTTCCGCTACCGGTTTTCCAGAACCTGTCAGAACCTGCTGGGTTTCACCCCTGCATTGGATCCAGAAAAGCTCTAGATCCAGATGTCTAAGAAGATAGATCCCAAGTTTCATACTTTCACAATCTAATTCTTTCACTAAAGTGAAAGGATCCGGGAAAGGCCATTTTAGAAGTAGGTATGAAATGATACCAATATACCAAAGAGTGCAATTGAAAAGAATACTCTAAATGTCAGTGGCAAAGAAAAAAAATGATGAAAAGGAGGTCATAACGTCTGTGAGAATGTTGAAAAATACTGAGTCTAGTGAGGAGCTTTTAGTGTCCCCCTTATCATCATCAGATCATCCCTTGATTTCTTTGGGTTTCTGTAACCCCATATCCATAGCAGGGAGCCTAGAGAACCCAGAGTTAGCTAAAAGATAGGGGGCATATAAATGTTGTAAATAAATGAATAAATATTGGTCCAACCCTGGTGACTGATGTATTCAGGGTGGCTTCAAAGAGAGTTGAGTGTTGTCCCTGTTGGTGAGCTGCACAGTCCATCTGAAGCTTTGGTTGCTGCTTGGAATAAGGAAATGGCTGAGGCCTTGGATCACATCATGCCCATGAAGACCTCTCCTCTATTGAGGACTTCATCAACAGAGGAGTTGAGGGAGGGGAAATGAAAAAAAAAAAAGAGACATCTATAGCATCACTGATGCTTAACAAAGGATGAACACTGAAGAGCTGTTAAATAGCACTTAGCTGCCAGCTGCCTGCAATTACTGCAAGTTCAAATCTCACCAAGCTCAAGGTTGACTCAGCCTTCCATCCTTCTGAGGTAGGTAAAATGAGGACCCGGTTTGTGGGGGCAATAAGCTGACTTTGTATAAAAAAGAACACCGCTTGGGGAGGCCAAAAGCCCTACTAAGCAGGTATATATAAAAAGTATGAAGGCTATTGCTTAACGCATTGTAAGCCGCCCTGAGTCTCCAGAGAAGGGTGGCATATAAATCGAACTAATAAATAAATAAGCACAGCCGAACGTGGGCTAAACTGCTTCTGAGGCAGTTTAAGACCTTGCAGTGGTAAAGGCAGTGAAGACCAATACTTCTCTATCATTACTGTAGCTGAAGATTGTTGCCTCACACTTGTTTCAGGTGACATGTGCTCTCTTGGATAAAGGCCAAAACGTTAATTTGGGTTGTCATTCATCTCAGCCATGGAAAAATCAGAAAAGTTCCTTGGAACACTACAGCTTTGGCTTTAGACTAAGGCAAGCCAAAATAAAATTGATTGGAAAAGTTCTAATTTTGTTTCTTACCTTAATGAGAAACAGCTGAAGTGCGAAATTGTCTCTCCCAAACCCTGATTATGCAGAATATAAGCCGTTATTTTGGACACATGTTACATCTTTACAGTAGTATCTGCAGAGAACAATTTTGATACTTTGCTCTAGCTATTTTACTTGGTGTCTAAATCAGGGTTTCTCCACCTCAGCAACTTTAAGGTGCTGCCTGAGGAATTCTGGGAATTGAAGTCTACATGTCTTAAATTGATTTAGATCTCTGTTGAGTTGTAGAAGCTTTGGGATACTTCTGGGATTATGCAATGGAAAATTGCCTTGCTGTCTATTCATTTTTTTAAATTATTCCATGATCTATGTCTGATACAGTCTACTTCTACTTTTCAATTTTCTATGTTTGTATTTGGACTAGTTACTGGCTGCCAAGCTGGAAATTTTAGTTTAAGTTTGCTTCTTTGGGTACAGATTTTAACAAAAGTTAAAACCCTCACTCGGTCAAGGACCTTGGAGTACTCATTTCTAAAGACCTAAGTGCCAGAGCCCACTGTAACAACATTGCCAAAAAGGCATTAAACAATTTTGGAACAAAATTAAAACCCAACTGGAAGAAATAACAACACAAAAAATACCATTAAAACCGGAAACATACTTATTAGGTATATTTACACGTAACTATGAAAAAGAAATAATATATTTAATTACACACATTCTGACCGCGGCAAGGATCATCTATGCACAAAATTGGAAATTGGAACAAGTCCCAACACAAGACAGAATAATATCCAAAGTTATGGAATGTGTTGAGACGGACAAACTCACCAAAGAAATCCAAGAAAAGGAAGAATCTGACTACTATCTGGTTTGGCAAAAGTGGTATCAATGGCTGGAGAGAAGGAAAACCAAACAAAAAGAGGATCCTAAAAGATTGGAACAAAATTCCATACCAAATGAGACATAACAGAGAATAACCAAACCTTAATAAAAACAATATCATTATATAAGGCGAGAGGAGGGAGTATATACTGAGGAATATATTTCACCTATGTCGTAAGAAATTAGACATTACGTTTAAATGTTATTTATGTTGTGTACTGTTTTAGTTGTACTTGTATGTGTATTTTGTGTGTTTTTAAATTAATTAAAAAAATTAAAAAAAAGTTGTTAACCTAATCTTGTGTAGCTTCTTCTCTGGTAATATTGTACTACAAACTAGAGCATACAAAACATTTGCAAGACCAATTCTCGAATACAGCTCATCTGTCTGGAACTCGCACTGCATATCGGACATTAATACAATTGAGAGAGTCCAGAAATATTTCTCAAGAAAAGTCCTCCATTCCTCTAACCACAATAAAATACCTTATGCCAGACTTGAAATTTTGGGCGTAGACAACTTAGAACTACGTCGCCTTCGGTCTGACCTAAGCGTAGTACACAAAATTATCTGCTACAATGTCCTACCCGTCAATGACTACTTCAGCTTCAACCGCAACAGATACAGAGCAGACAATAGATACAAACTTAAAGTAAACTGCTCCAAACTTGATTGCAGAAAATACGACTTCAGCAACAGAGTGGTCAATGCCTGGAATGCACTACCTGACTCTGTGGTTTCATCACAAAACACCCAAAATTTTAACCTTAGACTGTCTACTGTCTACTGTTGACCTCACCCCATTCATAAGAGGTCTGTAAGGGGCATGCATAAGAGCACTAACGTGCCTACCATCCCTGTCCTACTGTCCCTTTTTACTCATATCCTTTTCATGTATTCAAATTATGTTTATATTTTTATCTGTTATCTTATATATGCTTGACAAATAAAATAAATTTTAAAAAAATTAAAAAGTACTTTAAGAAAAGACTGTGACAAACAGCATCCCATCACCACAATGGCAGAAAACTTCTTAGAAAAGTGTCTTTTGAGAAATTTCAATTCGCTTCTCAGGCAATTTGGTGAGCAGAAGATCCCTCTCTAGTATAAAGAACCTCCCTCTTGGCATGGAAAATCCATTCCAAGGAACATGTGATTGAAAAAATTGAACATTATCCATCAGATCATATCTCTAAAACATATGCTCTGTAAGTGGCATTCAATGAAATTTATGCTTGGACTATATAGTCCAAAGATGGGTAGATAAGCTGTTAATTCAGTTAATTGCTGAATCCAGTCCATAGTTTTTATCGCTTCACCACAAAGAATCTTTAAGCAATTTCTCATCTTTTGACTGGGGAAACACAGAGTGTTTTAACATGGTAGCTTCTGATCATCCATTACTTAGTGGACAGGATCAAAGTACAGATCGCTTCAATCAGTCAATTACGGCCCAAATGGAATAACTACATTTAATCGTAATCATGCTGCACCCGGTTCAGCAGGGATATTAAAGAAAATAAAGAGCCATCCTAAATACATTGACCTACTTATCTTTTTTATCTTTTTGCTTCCTAAACATAAGCATTCAGTCTGAGTGTAAGCTGATCTGAAAAGCAGGTCTGAGTTAATTAGCTGGACTGAATTACCCGGAATATCTAAATTGGCTTTCACTTTAAGGTTTAGTTGAAACTTATCTTAGCTTGAAGCTGATTCCAAAGTGCATAATGAATGTACAGAAAAGAGTTGAAAGAAATATTTTGTTCCTGCAAACCATAGCCAAAGAAATAGAGGAGAGCATGGGGACCACCTACTGAATATTTTCAGCTCCCTGCCCTGGTAATGAACCTTGAAAGCATTTTCTTCCCCCTCAATGGAGAAATTAGATTAAGTTTCACTTTTGATATAATTCAGCAGCAGCAGTTTTTATCATTGTTGTTGCTGTTTATCCTTCCTTGTCCTTTAGACCCACTAAGTGAAAAAGGAATTATGATAGCAAACTAAGGGCTACTATCCTTTTGTTCATTTTAAACCGAGCTCTATCCCTTCTATAGCTCTTCGCCTAAGTCTACGTAGCTCCGAACACCAATAAAAGTGCAGAAATATAAATAACAAAACAGTAGAATGTCAACATTCTAACTAAAGCTTTTAAGATAATTATTTTTTTAAAAAAAGCAGGCTGAGACAAACAAAACCACACTCTCAAACAGAAAAGGGTTTTAAACCTAATCTTGCGTAGCTTCTTCTCCAGTAATATTACACTACTAACCAGAGCATACAAAACATTTGCTAAACCAATTCTCGAATACAGCTCATCTGTCTGGAACCTGCACTGCATTAATACAATTGAGCGCGTCCAGAAATATTTCACAAGAAGAGTCCTCCACTCCTCTGCTTGCAACAAAATACCTTATGCCACCTGATTTGAAATTCTGGATTTAGAAAATTTAGAACTACGCTGCCTTCAGTATGAGCTAAGCATAGCTCATAAAATCACCTGATATAATGTCCTACCTGTCAATGACTACTTCAGCTTCAACCACAACAATACACAAGCACACAATAGATAAAAACTTAAAGTGAACCACTCCAAACTCAATTGCAGAAAATATGACTTCAGTAACAGAGTTGTTAATGCCTGGAATGCACTACCAGACTCTGTGATCTCATCCCCAAACCCCCAAAACTTTAACCTAAAACTGTCTACTGTTGACCTCACCCCATTGCCTGTAAGGGGCGTGCGTAAGAGCACGAGCGTGCCTACCGTCCCTGTCCTAATGTTCCCTTTAATTGTATTCATTTTATGTATTCAATTCATGCTTATACTTATATATATTTAGGGGACTGGAGGCTAAAACATATGAAGAACGGTTGCAGGAACTGGGTATGTCTAGTTTAATGAAGACAAGGACTTCAATGATAGCAGTGTTCCAATATTCAGGGGTTGCCACAAAGAAGAGGGATTCAAACTATTCTTCAAAGCACCTGAGGGTAGAACAAAAAGCAATGGGTGGAAACTAATCAAGGAGAGAAGCAACTTAGAACTAAGGAGAAATTTCCTGACAGTTAGAACAATTAATAAGTGGAACAAGTTGCCTGCAGAAGTTGTGAATGCTCCAACACTGGAAGTTTTTAAGAAGATGTTGGATAACCATTTGTCTGAAGTGGTGTAGGGTTTCCTGCTTGGGCAAGGGGTTGGACTAGAAGACCTCCAAAGGTCCTTTCCAACTCTGTTTATTCTATTCTATTCTATTCTATTCTATTCTATTCTATTCTATTCTA
>WNWU01013616.1:5777586-5791235 GCA_012654045.1 Ptyas mucosa
GCACCACCCAGACAGGGTCGACCAGCACAAGTCTAAAAGATACGGACAATTTGCAAAAAATACAAATAACCCAAGGGACTTACCGGCCCACGACGATCGGCACCCAGGACAGGGAAGAGACCAACCGGACCAGCAGATATATTCCAGCAGCGGGTCGGGAGGCGGCACACCGGAGCCGGTACCTGCAACGACCACTTCGCAGCCCAGCAGCAAGGCCGGAGGCGCTCGGACAGGGCCGGCACCTTCAACGACCCAGCGGCAGGCATCCCAGGGGCGAGGGTCGGAGGACACCGGAGCAGCCACCTTCCAGACGGACGACGGAGAACAGAATGAACTGCGCAGGTCGAGCAGGGCTTCCAGACGTCCCGCCTACCTGCGTGACTACGTTTGTTGATCGACACGAGCTGAACCATGTTTCATCTAGGGGGGGAGGAGTGTTATGTCCTTATAAGGACATCCGGCCGGGGATTGGTTAATCCTCCGGGCGGGAAAGTTAAACCGCTGTCATTGGACGGCTGGTCTGCCGGAGCATATAAAAAGGGCTCCGGCAGCACAGCCGGTCGTCTGTTCTGACTTAGTTAAGAGCTGAATAAAACTTGTTGAACAGACCCCGCTGGTCTTGTCTTCTTCCCTGCGCCTGATCTAACAGATAGATAGATAGATAGATAGATAGATAGATGATAGATAGATAGATAGATAGATAGATAGATAGATAGATAGATAGATAGATATCTTATTCTTTTCTCAAGAAAGATTCTCTCCTAACACAATTCTGCCCTCAGAGGGTTTGTGAAGGTGTGGAATCAAGATTGTCAAACTGATATAATAGGACAAAGTCTGTTAAAAATATGGGTCCAATTTCACCATTACTTTCATTGCAATTGACTTTCATTTCGGAGTTATCAGTAGGAAGAAAGATTTAATCATATATGCCATTATGGGTACATCCAGACTCAGAAAAGAGACTAAAGATATAGAGCAAGAATTGTTCCGGAAAAGTAACAATTGATCTTGGTCGATGTATTTACAAACTGCATAAAAATAAGAATTGATCTTAAGAAAGAAGGAGGAATCTTCAGAAATATGATGAATTTGATACATTTATGCAAAACTAACATCATCTATTAAGATAAATACATTGTGATTAAAATAATAGTACAGAGTTGGAACAAATAAAATAAACTGCATGATAAAATAGACCCAAAACGTTTTTTAAAAAATATAATCACGGTAAAATAATTTATTTATTTATTTATTTTTAAATTTTATTTATATGCTGCCCTTCTCCGGAGACTCAGGGCGGCTTACAATGCGTTAAGCAATAGCCTTCATACTTTTGTATATTTATACAAAGTCAGCTTATTGCCCCCACAAACTGGGTCCTCATTTTACCCACCTTAGAAAGGATGGAAGGCTGAGTCAACCTTGAGCCTGGTGAGATTAGAACTCGCAGTAATTGCAGGCAGCTGGATGTTAAATGCTGCCTTAGTAGGAGGCATTAGCCTGCTACGCCACTCAGGCTCTTTATTTAAATCCAGGCTCCAAGACAAAAGTGGTAAAAAATATTTTACATGTGGTAAATAACTCTATCAACAATTATTAAGGTAGATAAATCATTTAAAAATAATTGTTGCAAATGCTATGACAAACAAGGAACATTTTATCATGTATGACAGTAAAAAAAAATTTTAAAACACTGAAAAAAATTTAAAAACACAGCTAGTTCAATTAGATATAATCCCAAAAATTATAAATTGAAAATTTTACAATTTATTAAGATACCAAGTGCTATAAGGACAAATTAGCACAATATAGAAAAAGGGAAACTGCTGAAAATGCGTGACTGGAAGAACAATTTTAGAGAGTATGCAGAAGCAGACAGTATATATGCAAAATCAAAATCTAACCAAATTTAAGTAGAATATATTTCCTTATATATTACACACCATACAATAAGGCATGTTTAGATAGTTGGAATATGGTTTATAGGAAGAAAAACATCATGAAACCATTAAAAATAGATGAAATGTCTTAAACTGTGGCAATACCCCACAATATTCAACATGGAGTATAAATATTAAGATTAGCAATTAGAAAATAAATTCAAGAGAATTCAGTAAAGCATCACTAAAATAAATCTGCATATTTTTTAAAAAAATATTGCTGGGGTTTTTTTTAGTTCATGCTTTGCAAAAACATCAGATTAAAGTTTATAATAATAGTAATAGTAATAAGGAGGGAGGAGGGAGGGAGGGAGGGAGGAGGAGGAAGAAGAAGAAGAGGAAGAGGAAGAGGAAGAGGAAGAGGAAGAAGAAGAAGAAGAAGAAGAAGAAGAAGAAGAAGAAGAAGAAGAAGAAGAAGAAGAAGAAGAAGAAGTAGTAGTAATAGTGGAGAAGGAGAAGTAATGGAGAAGGAGAATGGCACAGTCATAGCTGGGCGGGCTATCTTTGTCTTTTATTTTGATAAACATGCATGTTTCTGATAAGCAAATAATTAGACTGATTGTTAGGCTCTTCTGAAAGAATATGTCCAGGAAAAACAAAAATAGCAATTGTTTTCTTCATTTATCTTTATCAAAAGGACTGATTTTCATCACCAAATTCCAAACTTTTTGACTAGACTTTAGCAGAATTTTTACTCCTAATTTCCATCTATAACATATTTTCAACTATATTCCCCACTCTGATAATGATCTTTTAGTAGTCTTGCTTCCCACCCATCCCTCCGTCATCCTGATTATGATCTATTTCAGGTCCCTATAATCTAGTACTCGGAACCCCGTAAGGCACTAACATGCTGATGTAATAACAATGAGAAATGATAAAGTAACAGTAACAGATTTCATAGAAGTTCCAGGGCTGGAAGGGCCCAGCTGCATGAAATGAGGATCTGGAAAACCTCATCCACAGACAAAGACAGAAGCACTTTTGGGATTAAAGTATATACAGTATATTTTAATAACTCTCTAAGATACTCAAATGGTATGTCTGACCATGCAAATGTAAAGTTTTTTTTTTCTTTTCAGGAAAAACTAAGATGCCATGGCATAGTTTTGTGGCCAAATTTTAAAAGTATTCTCAATGAATACTTTTGGGTCATAGGGACTATTTCAGTTATCTACCATATTTTTGTTGTTGCTAGCCTTTGTTTTATGAAAGACAATCACTCGGGAGAAAAAATCAAATGGAATCACTCCAGAATAGAAAGAAACTCCTTGTTGAGCCTGATCTTCTACTAAACAACACATATGGGAGGAGGAGGAAAGGGGGCTGTGGAATTGTGACCCAAAGATACCTTTCACAGGGGCTGGTGATGGTGGCACAAGGTGTTTAGGCAACCGGACACATCAGGGGAGATGATCAGCAGTGAATGGAAGGATCACGGACAAACAGAGGAGGTGGCAGCATTTGATGACATAACAGGGAGAATTGATGGCCTGTTTGAATGCCTCACTCAGCTGGATATAGCTCAGCTGTTCATTATGTGTGTGGGATGGGTGGAGCCTGCACGGACAGATAAAAAATGCTGAGAGGCAGTTGCTATCAGCGCCAGCTTTAAACTAATGTAACTTAGAGTTGCCATGGAACTATCTTGCAGTTGCAATAAACCATTTGCCAACTCCAGTTTCACAATGGATTGTTTGGGGCTGTCAAGGTTTGTTTAGGAACGCTGAGACCCCTTTTAATTTCATTAAATTGACATATTTTATGACTAAGCTAAGTCTCATGGAAGCCCATGGGTCCCCAACCACTAGTCCTTGGACTGAGCACTGGACTGTGATATGCCAGAAACTGGGTCATGCAAATAAGTGAAGCCCTATCCACAGGATACAGGCAGTATGCAAAACCACGCCCCCTCCTGGCTGCAGAAAACCTCTTGGAACCAGTCCTTGGTGCTCAAAAGATTGGAGGCTGCTACTTTAGCCAGTTTATTATCATCTGCACCTCTATAACTGTCTGGTTTGGTTCTGCAACCCAACAAGACAGACACAGACTTCAGAGGATAATTAGAACTGCAAAAAAAACAAACAAACAATTGCTATCAACGTGCCTTCCATTGAGGACCTGTATACCGCATGAGTCAAAAAGAGGACTGTGAAAATATTTACAGACCCCTCGATCTTGGACATAAACTGTTTCAACTCCTCCCCTCAAAATGACACTATAGAGCACTGCACATCAGAACTACTAGACACAAGAACAGATTTTTTTCGAACGCCATCACTCTGCTAAACAAATAATTCCCTCAACACTGTCAAACTAGTTATTAAGTCTGCATTACTATTAATCTTCTCATTGTTCCTATCACCCATCTCCTCCCACTTATGACTGTATGACTGTAACCTTGTTGTTGGTATCCTTACGATTTATATTGACTATTTCCTAATATGATTTGATTGCTTATTTGTTCCCTATGACTATCATTAAGTATTGTACTTTATGATTCTTGATGAATGTGTCTTTTCTTTTATGTACACTGAGAACATATGCACCAAGACAAATTCCTTGTGTGTCCAATCACACTCGGCCAATAAAGAATTCTATTTAGCTGTATATTGCTTTAATATTTACACTATATCGAATAGAATTCTTTATTGGCCAAGTGTGATTAAACACACAAGGAATTTGTTTCTGGTGCATAAGCTCTCAATGTACATACAGCAATTGAGATATCATTAACATAATCATTGTAAAATACATTCATCATAAAATATTAGATACAACACTTAGTGATAGTCATGGATACTAAATAGTCAACATAAATCATATTAGGAAACTAAATAAAAACAATATAAATCGTAAAGATACAAGCAACAAAGTTATAGTCATAAGAATGTGGGAATTAGTTGTTCAGCAGAGTGATGGCATGGGGTCAAAACTGTCCTTCTGTCTAGTTGTTCTGATGTGCAGTGCTCTATAGCATCGTTTTGAGGATAGAAGTTGAAACTATTTATATCCATGATGCGAAGGGTCTGTAGCAGTGGTGGGTTCCTCCCAGTTTGGCCTGGTTCCACTGGGCCAGTAGAGGTGACGATATGATGTCACCGAACCAGTTCTGCCCCCCTGCCCCTGCGCTTTTCTTATCTTTTATTTGGCCCCACCCCCAATCTATTGCTGCCTCCTGAGTCCCAGCTGATCGACTAGAAAGAAAAAAACTGTTTAAACTCTTGCCGCGGGGCTTCAAAGGGCCACCCTACAGCTGATCAGTGTTAAAAGAAAACAAATGAGTAGACCAGTGTCTGCAAAAATACATGAGTAGATCAGTGCCTCCAAAAGCAAATGGGTAGACCGGTACAGCTCTGCAAGCAGTTAAAAGCCTGGTAGACCAGTACTTCTGCTAAATCCTAAAGAATTGTCACATGACCATCAAACCACACCCACAAAATAAACCACGCCCACAGAACCGGTAGTAAAAAAATTTAGAACCCACCCCTGGTCTGTAGATATTTTCACAACCCTCTTTCTGGCTTCTACAGTATACAGATCCTCAACAGAAGGCACTATTTTATTTTTACACCACTAGGTAGTCTTTTCACTTCAAAATTAGTCATCCTGCTGAAAAAAGCTCCCCAAGATCAAAGTCTGAATACAGATATGCATGTGCATTTACATGTGCAAACACACGCACACATACAATATTATTTACAGGATTGATGAATGTTAATAATATTGGTTTTTCTCTTTTCTCTTTACTTTTTTTTTTAAAAAAAATACTGTGATTTAAATTCCCTGTTGGAGAGTCTGCTATTGGAGGATCTGCTTTGAGGAAGAACAGTGAATGTGGTTACCTTAGCAACAGTAAGTAGAGGATAACATCTAAAAGATTTTAGAACGATTCTGTTCCCACTTTCCAGCCAGGCAAATTTCCTATAATTCTTGCAAAAGGAAAGGAAAGGCACTGTTTCACCTGATTAATAAAAGAACTGTGAATAATGACAGCTTCTATGGCACCATGTAAAAATGAACAATAAAAGCACCTGTTTTTGCACAGTTAAGACCTCATCTAAACTAACTGTAACATCGGTGGTTAGTGTTATATCTGTGCATGTGCAATATTCTATACATTAATACCAGTAATGCATTACCAACAGTTTCTAATCTTACAGAAAATTGTGTTTGGAAGTCTACATAATTTTGTGTAATCATGTATAATTTTGCTTATACTCAAAGGTTTCCTTCTTGAGTCGAAAAATTGATATTTTAAAGGATAAAGATACCTTTGGATCTGCATTCTGACTATCAGAGTATTTAAATGAATTCTACTTGGATTTCCTGGAATACAGACAGATCTCTCTGTGGATTTAGGAATCCTGAACTGTGGCTCATTTTTAAAAAAAATATTATTGCTACATATCAATCAATGCTGTGAAGTGTTTCTTCTTCTTGTTGTGCCATATCCGTCATTGGACGTTGGCGATCATATGGGCAATTCTATTTTTGTCAACAGCCGCATGAAAAAATGCTGCTGAGTTTTGTCCAAACCAGTCCCTTAGGTTTTGAAGCCATGTTGTTCTTCCTCTGCCTGGACCTCGTTTGCCTTCAATCTTTCCCTGGAGGATTAAGTGAAGGATGCCGTATTTTTCTGGGTGTCGCATCACATGTCCAAAATATTCTAACTTTCGCCTTTTTAATGCCTTTGATGATTTCCCTTTGCTTTCCCAGGCATCTTATCACCTCCTCATTTGTGGTTTTGTTAACCCAGCTTATACGTAACAACCATCTGTAAATACATATTTCAAATGCTTCTAATTTCTTCAAGTAGTTTTCTGTCAGAGACCAACTCTGTACTCCATAGAGCAGGATAGAAAAGATGTAACATCTGACAAGCCTGATTTTCAGTCTTAGGCTTATGTCGTGTCTGCAGAAGACCTTTTTCATTTTGAGGAATGTTGTTCGAGCCAGGGTGTTGTGGCCCGTACATGGCCTGTGCAGCTAGTAGTTGATTCAGACAGCGAGGAGGCTGGTGTGGTACTGCGCCAGCAGCCTGTGCAGCTGGCACTCGAGTCGGACAATGAGGAGGCTGGAGAAGATGTGGTGCCAGAGGCAGGGATTCAGCCAGGGCCTTCAGAACCTCCAGAAGCTCCCTTTAGTGAAGAGGATGAAGAGGAGGAGCCTCTTCTCGATGCATGGGCATGGCTTGGGGCTAATTGGCCACTCCCTTAGCCTGTTTAAGGAGGAATGCTGACTGAAGCAATTTGCAGAGAACAACTTCGTTCACATACCTTCGTGTCTTGTCTTGCTTATCTTATCAGCTTCCTGCAAATTGCTTCTGGGCATTCCTCCAACCAAAGTAAGCTTTCAGTTATTATTCTTTGAACTCTTGGCTGCTGTTAATGCAGTTAATTAACAGCCGTTGTTGTAAAAGACTGATTTATTTAGTAAACCAAGGTTTGAACGGACTTTGTTCTGCTGCGTTCTTTGGGGTCCATAGCTGGGGCAGAACACAGGGGTGAAATCTACTTACCTTCCTTATCGGTTTGGAATGATATCCAGGCAGGTGGGCGGAGCTTTGCTCCACCATTACTACCGGATCACTGAACCACCGGCCAAGAACACTACCGGATCGGGCAATCTGGTCCGATCCGGGAGCATTTCACCCTGGTTCGAGCTTTCTCTATCCTTGTCTTTACTTCACTGATCATGTCCCAGCTTTCATGTAAATTAAAACTGAGGTACGTGATCCTTTTGAATTTTTCTGGTGGTATGCCTTCTGAATTTATCAGTGGTAAATTAATGGGTTGTTTGCTGATGACCATGATCTTAATCTTGGTTTTTGAGGTGTTAAGCTTCAAGCCACATTTTTCAGACTTTTCTGAGACTGTTGACGAGGAGCTGAAAATCTTCATGCTTACTGGCAAGCAGAAGGTGTTTACCACAATTTATATAGGAATAGGAGAGCTATTTTCTTACCTCCCAGATAATTTTGCTCTGCTATATCCTATATTAACATTTACAGACCTATTCTCACTTTGAAGAATGATCAAAAGCAATCTATTGAATAGAAGTAGTCCTTGACTTACAACACTTTATTCAGTGACCATTCAAAGTTACAACATCACTGGAAAAGGTGACTTTTGACAATTTTTCACACTGACAACCATTGTAGCATCCCTGTGGTCATGTGATTTACATTTGGTTGCTTGACAACTTAATCACATTTATGACGGTTGCAGTGTCCTGGGGCAAAACTCACTTAACAAATTTCTCACTTAGCAACATAAATGTTGGGCTCAACATTTGGTGGCCATAAGTTGAAGATTACCTGTACAAAGGTTTCTGTCCTTCAGAAAGTGAAAGTGAGAAGCATGTGGAAACAATACAGGAAGGTTTTAAACTCTAGGTTTCCCATTGTAACAAGTTCTACTAAATAGTTGAAAAAACACTACTGACTTCTAAAAGAGATTGAAATTCCAGCCATGCTGGAGAAAACAAAAACACAAGAGCAACCTTGCTTTGAACTCAGAAAGGAGGGTAGTTTTATTTAAAAGTGTCACAATGCTCAGTGGGATAAATCTCAGCTGATATGCATGTGCTTTGGCTGAAGTTCAACAAAAAAATTATACCACTGGATTACAGAGAATCCAGATGGTATCCATGTAGCTCTATCTCTTGTCCATGGAACACCAGTCCTAGACAGAAGATCTTGGAAAGAAACAGTATCTATTTCAGTTCTCAGTCCAAGCACTATACTGAATGGATTCCAGATTTTTGCAAAACTAGAGTGCTTTGTATGGGGACACAATGGCTGAGTGGTTAAAGATGCTGAGCTTGTCAGCTGAAGCTGACAGCCTGGGTTAGAAACCCAAGTGCCATGCAATGGGGTGAGCTCCCGTTCCCTGCTCCATCACTTGCCCACCTAGCAGTCCGTAAGCATGCAAATGTGAGTAGATTCTTCAGTGGGAAGGTAACAGCATTCTGTACACCTTTGGCATATAGCCATGCTGGCCACTTGACCATGGAAAATGTCTTTTGACAACCCTGACTCCCTCAGCCAAGAAACAGAGATGAACAGGAAAAATTTACCTTTACTAGAGTACTTTAGCCAAAATTAAAGCTTGCCTTTCTTCATAAGATCAGAAGGACAGATTTTGAACATAGAACAATAGAGTTGGAAGGGGCCTTGGAGGTCCAACCCCTTGCTCAACCCCTTGCTCAAGCAGGAGATCCTATACCATTTCAGACAAATGGCTGTCCAGTCTCTTTTTGAAAGCCTCCAGTGCTGGAGCGCCCATCGCCTTTGAAAGCAAGCCATTCCATTGATTGATTGCTCTCGCTGTTAAGAAATTTATCCTTAGTTCTAGGTTGCTTCTCCCCTCGGTTAGTTTCCATCCATTGTTTCTTGTCTTGCCTTTTGACTCCCTCATCTTTGTATGAGTCCCTCAAAATTGTAACACTTCTATCATGTCTCCCCTAGTCCTAAAGTCCTACCAGTAGTCCCCTAGTCCTTTAATCAGAAGGACATGTCACATAGCATTACTTGCTCAGATTATACTGATTAATAGAGGACAAAACTCCAAAGCTATCCAAAGCTTTTATCTTTTGTCTCATGGTTGTTATCCAGCATATAAAATGCAGTTCACATAAAAATGCAAAAACTAAAAATCAGGCCAACCACTGCTGAGAACTTTCTGGGAGGACTTTAAAATGTATTTTTGAATCACTTGATTTCTTTCTGCTTAACAGCTGCTGTATCTCAGGAACATTAACTATTTGATGTAAAGGTTCCATATCTGATTGGTTTTACTTCTACGAAGATTAATTTGACAATGGAAATCTGCTTGATTGCCTGACAAGTGATTTGACATTGCCTCTTTTAGAATGCTTTCTTAACTGCTTGGTCTCATTTAATTGTGGGTGTTTGTTTGCAGGACTCATATAATGATTCGAGGTGACTCACAACAATCCATTTAAACATAATTAAAAACAAATGCTTCCTCAGGCATCAGACCAAACATCTTCATAGCTCAACTCCCATTCTAGCCCAATGCTGGGGTGAAAAGCTAGGTCTTCATAGCCCTCTAGAAGACTAAAAGAGTAGTGATCACTCAGATCTCAGGTAAAGGATTATTCCAAAAATTTGGGAAAGTCACTGAGAAGATGCACCTCAAGGTCCTATTAGCTTTAAATGAGGGAACCTGAAGCATGCTCATTTTATCTAACTTAGTAGGATGGGCAGATATCCTAAGGGAGAGTCATGCCATGTATAACTTTAAAGGTGATAATCATCAGTTTGAATTTCACCTAGAAATCAATGGGAAGCTAATGCAAACTCATGCAATAGTGACATTATTTGGGTGAACTGCATTTCACTAAAAACTGTATAGCCCATCAAAGTTATGGTTGGCTATGAATAGCCATAGACTTGCAGCTTGGCTTGTATTGCCTGGCTCCAGAAACATCAGTATTCCCATAAGTGTTTATGAGGTTGTACTCTGGACTAGTTACAGTGATAGTTTTGGGTTGATCTTCAAGGGGATCATCCCAAATGTAGACTGTGTTATGATAATCCAAATGGAAGGTGACTAATAGCCTCGGACCTTTCTTACGTTCTCCATTCAAGCATAGATTTGCTCTGTCCCAACTTCATTTTTTTCTGAGATCAACCAAGGTTGGTAACAAGATTGGCATTACTGCTTCTAGGGTGTTTTAATTTTCCAGGACAAGGACCTAAAATTCAGCTTTTGCTATAACTAATAAATTCAGCACTCTTATCCATGTGAAATAATTGCTATGTGTAATGAAAATGAAGCTCTTGATGATGTGCTATATCCTAATCCCATCTTCCAGCATTTATTTGTTGATGTGGACATTTGCATAAGGAAAGTCAGTGAGCATCAGCTTAAGTGAAGCTTGAAAGCATGTTTTGTTTTTTTTTTACAAATGAAGCCACAAATGTTGGTAAGCTTGTCCATACACGCATGTCAATCAGGGTGCAAGAGTTTGTAAATGCTTTCTTTTAGGATGCTTTTTCAACTGTCCAGTATTTTACCACTGGATAATATGTAAATATTGTTAATATGGCATGTCCTTTAAGAAGACAGCATGTACCTTGTTATGCTGTGAAAAGTTTTCAAGTGCTTCCATAGAGATGAGTTCATAAGATCTGAGCCAATCTCAACTAGGAAACAGAATTGCAGAACAAATTAAACCTTGTATTCTCCCCTATTGGGCTCTGCTAAGAGATATATAATACATAGAATAGAATAGTCGGAAGTAGAGATGTGAATAGGGGTGGGATTCAAAAATTTTAGCAACTGGTTCTCTGCCCAGTTGCTGGGTGAGTGTGGCCATGGTAGGCGTGGCCTACTCAGTCTCCTGCACCATGGTGGGGGGGGGGAGCGTTTTCGCTCTCCCCAGGTTCTGGAGGATTTCCTCGAGGCTCCAGAGGGTGAAAATGCCCCTGAGCTCCGGAGACCCTCTGGAGGCCAGAAACAGGCCTGTTTCCAGACTTCCGGAACTTCTGGGAGGCCCATTTTTTACTCTTCCAGAGTCTCCGCGTGGGCGCTGCACTTACCTGGCATCCAAAACAGGCCATGTGGAGACTCCTGGGAAGGAAGGGATGGGGTGGGCGGGGTCACCCAGTCCTTGCAACTACTGGTTCAGCAAACCAGATTAAAATTAACATACAGTTTTCTCAAACCGGCTAAATCCCACCATGAATAAAAATTTAAAAAGTCTGATATAATATTTACATATGATTCCTTTACTCATAACCAAATGTTCTACTCATTTGTACCCAATATTCAATGACTGTTTGAAAATATCATCTTTCTTCCCAGCTTCTCAGATACATTGTAGGTCATGAAAGATGAAAAACAATGGTGTAATTTTAATACCAAATTCCCTAAATCCTATACGGATTTTACTATATTTCCAAGGCTTTATTTTATTTGCCTTACACATTCAAATGCCACGTTGAATAAAGATTTTTCACACCTTCGAACCCAACCTGCTCCAGTGAGAAGACTCAAGTGCTTACAGAACTAGTCTTCGAATTTGTCATCACCTAGTGAATCCTTGTTTACATTTCTCTCCTTTTTTTTCTGGGAGAAAGTATCCTATGGAACTTTGAAAGGTGAAGATGTGAACCTTAAAAAGTCCGACACAGTGGAAAATAGGAAACGCGCAAGCACAAATTCATTCCGTTTGCTTAGACTACCTTGAGAGACTTCATTTCAGAACTGTCACATTCAGTTCTGCCCAAGCTACAAGATTTTGTGCAACAAAAATAGAGAGCTGCCATCCTTTCGACAGAGAATGGATTGCCCCACTACCGGTGGGAATGTCTGTGCAAAACAGACAATCAAGGCCATTTGCTTGCTTGCTTCATAATACGTTTTATATACCCTCTTCCATGTAATCCTCTCAAAATGGCTTATAAGTAACAGAATTAATATTATTAAACATGGACAATGTTTGCAATTGCAAGCATTAAATATATTTTACAAACATTGAAAGGCTGGTGAAATGTAAAGCCACACATCTACTTATTACAGCCGCCTCTCAAGTTATTTAAAGAAGGTAAAAGCAGAAAATAATATTCACCCATTCAGTATATGCCTATCCCTAAGCATTTTTTTTTAAAATAGGGAGAGGATTCCAGTAGACTCTACTATAAAGAATAGATGCATGTAATTCAGTGATGGGTTGCTCCCGGGTTGCTCCAGTTCAGGCAAACTGGTAGTGGTGGTGGCGGGAGGCTCCACCCACCCATCCAGGCGTCATCAAAAACATTCTATGCATGCGCAGAAGCACTACACGCATGCAAAGCAAGCGTTTGCGCATGCTACCGATAGCGAACTGGTAGCGCCGGGATTTGAAATCCACTACTGATGTAATTGCAAGATAATATTGATAACATGTGGTCCCCATAATAGTTTAATTAAGCCAGATTACCTAGGAATCAATTTGCAATATAAAGGTACTCTAAGTATATGGACCTGGTTAAAATTTGAATAAAAGACCATCAACTCTATTCCGGGACTGAAAGCAAGAATGAGTGGTTTCATTTTACTAACTTTAAGCATGACATCTGTACCTTACTTAATGCCAAAATGAAGAATAGAGCACAAAGAATAACTCTTTTCAAAATGAACTTTATATGTATCTTATATAATTGAAATATTAATTTTATTTATTATATTATTTATTATAATATAATATTTATTGTATTTTATTATATAATTAATTATAACACTATTTATTAGTGAGGTTATGGAGTTGGTTTTGTAGTTTTGTAGTTATATATCAAATTTATATTTTGCTGATAAAGAAATAAAGGGAGACTAGTATAGATCTATTTCAAGCTATTTAGCTCTCATCAGCTAGCCATACCCTTACTTGGATTTGAACTTGGGCTGCCTGCATGTTAGGCAGTTGAATTAACCTCTGAGCCACAAGTTCTCCTCCTTTCATCAGCTTGAGCCAGGGGAGAGATTAAGTGTTTTGCTATCTAGACGCCTGGTCTACCCCAGCATGTGGGAGGGAGCGTACTCCATCCCTTTTGCCTTTCAGCTCCAATCAAGGCTCCTGGATTGGAGCTGAAAGGCAAAAGGGATGCAGTACGCTCCCTCCCACATTCTGGGGTAGACCAGGTGTCTCGATAGAAAAACACTATGTGTGTGTGTGTGTGTGTGTGTGTGTGTGTGT
>WNWU01013616.1:5791335-5810763 GCA_012654045.1 Ptyas mucosa
TGTGTGTGTGTGTGTGTGTGTGTGTTTCTTTCTTTTTCGTAGATTTTATGTGTATTTTTCTTTAGCCAGCTTCTACCTACGTAAGCCAAGATTTTATGCAGCCCTAGTTTAGTGAAATCTCATTCACTAGTTTTGGGGCTTTTTTCCCTTCTAGCAGCCAGCAAGCTCTTTGCTCCCCATTGGGAGACTAAGATAGATCTATTTCTGCCTTGTAAGGAAGAATTATAAATTGTACCTTTACAGGGAGGATACATGAGATGAGGGTGTGGCTAACTGATGACGCCTTATAAGGCAGAAATAGATCTATCTTTATATATATATATATATATATATATATATATATATATATATATATATATGTAGGTCTTTGGTTATTCGGGTTTTCTCCCACGTAAAATTGGAAGTCTTGCCAAAGCCCCTGATGGTAGGACAAGAAGCAATGGGTGGAAACTAATCAAGGAGAGAGGCAACTTAGAACTAAGGAGAAATTTCCTGACAGTTAGAACAATTAATCAGTGGAACAAGTTGTAAATGCTCCAACACTGGAAGTTTTTAAGATGATGTTGGATAACCATTTGTCTGAAGTGGACTAGGGGGGTTGGACTAGAAAACCTCCAAGGTCCCTTCCAACTCTGTTATTCTATTCTATTCTATTCTATTCTATTCTATTCTATTCTATTCTATTCTATTCTATTCTATTCTATTCTATTCTATTCTATTCTATTCTATTCTATTCTATTCTATTCTACTCTACTCTACTCTACCCTACCCTACCCTACCCTACCCTACCCTACCCTACCCTACCCTACTCTACTCTATTCTATTCTATTCTACCTCCCTATGTGAAGATATCCCTTTGGCTATCTGGGGCTGCTGATTGAGATGATCACAGTGACACAAAGCAAAGCAACTTCCCTTTACTTCAGAAGCACAGGGAACATTATTTCTTGAAGCATTTATGGTATAAAGCTTTGAAAGCTTTATACCACCCTATTTTTATATTCTAACTTACTACAGGTGAAAAGGATTTAAGCATTATTTATATGTAACCCTGTAATTCTGAGGGCACAGATAAACCTCCAAGTGGCCTCAATGACTCTCAGGAAGAAGGCTAACGACTGCTTGACTGCAAGGAATATAAATCCTTCCGTTCACCATCATTCAGTCAGAACTGAAGAAACATCTTGGATGAGAAGCAAAATATCTTCTAGGAAAACAAGAAAAGCCAGTTGCCTTTTGAAAGAAAGCACCTTTGAGACATTATTTATATGCTTTCAGGGCCTATAAATAAAAATTATAGATCTTGATTCTGAATCTTTGTATATTTCTGAATTTTTCTTAAGTTTCAGGCCTGAGTTAAGAAAGCTAGGAATCAGTCTAATTCAATCAGGCTGTTTTGCAAATTGCTAATTTGGTGTTCATAACATTCACCCATTTTTAGTTATTTTAATATAATTTCTTTACAGAACTTCTCCTTTCCAGATATCCATTTTATTTCTCTCTACCTGTTTGGCCTACATTTTATGTCACTGATTTTTTTTTTAAAGCTTTGTGCCACTGTTTTATAATTTGTATTCTAAACCACGGTTACAAATTCTATCTGATTACCAGTCATGAGCAAGGGAGATGGTAATTAATCTGGAGGTCACATTCCTTAATTCTACTGATTAATCAAATTTCCGTTTCAAAAAATCAAACTCTTCAGTGTCTAATAAACAAAAGTACTGCTGGATAAGTAAGAAGACTTGCATACCTTTGCCACTTTCCCTAAGTAACAGCTAAAGTTTTAATGAAAGAAAGCCAATTAGAAGAAAAGTGATTACTAAGAATATAATCAGGGTCATTTATTGTTAACAAATAAATCAACAAAATGCTAATCATCTATCCTATTGTAAGTTTAGATTAATTTATTCAAGTAAAGTACAAATCAAATAACGGCAAGCAATTGTAGACCAAAGGGACAAATTTCTTTCTATTGATGGCATTCATAACCCCTAAACAAGATGGCACGATTTGGCATATGTGACATAGGGCAAGTTCCTTGTTTTGGAGTGTAGGAATGTTCTTGGATCGAGCCCAATGAAGGAGATACACAGGCATGTGTATAATCAAGTTTGTTTATTTACATAATGTTTCTCTCTTACAGGTTTGCAGCTAGAGTGGAGCCCAGACCGCATGGATGACCCTTAAGTACTCCAGGGGCGGAGTCCAGGTGAGGAGGGGTCAGTGGGTGAAGGGATCCCTGGGTAGTTAACCCTTACAACACTAGGTTTGGAGGGCAGGCATTTATACTTAACAAATCCCCCTCTAGATGCCTGGCCGTAAGATCACAAGTGGATTGATCATGGTTTATCGATTTGTGTAGTATGACACCTAGTTTGGATGTCAAATAGGTATGCTGTTTGTTTAACAGAGGTTTGGTTAAGATGTCAGCAGTTTGTTCTTGTGTATCACAATGTAATACTTTAATAAAGCCCATGCTGGAGAGTTGCCTAACGTGTTTGTGTTTTATATCTATGTGTCTCGACCTTTGACCCACAGCATCAGCTCTAGATATTTCGATAGCTGCCTTGTTGTCTTCATGTATGTGGATGGGGTATGTGGGTTCGGCCCAGATGTTGGAGAGCAAGTCATCGAACCACACCAGATTATTCGCAGCTTTGGATAAGCATATATATTCGGCCTCAGTAGTCGATGTAGCCACTAGGTTTTGCTTACCAGTGTACCAATGTACAGGGCTGCCGTTCAAGAAAAATATGTACCCTGATGTACTTTTTCTACATTTCACGTCCCCAGCCCAATCTGCGTCTGCATAACATGAAAGAACTGGCTTACCGGATGTTTCCGGTTCTAGACATAGGCATGCTTCTGTACTATGCTTTAAGTATCTAAGTATCCTTTTTGTGGCATCCCAATGATAATTGGTGGGCTTGCCCACATGCCTCGACAGAAGGTTGACAGTTAATGCTATGTCAGGCCTCGTCCAGTTCGCTATATAAAGTAAGGAGCCTATTATGGATCTGTATAAGGTATTGTCATTAAAAGGCTCTGACTCATCGTACATGTTTTTTAGGAAGTCTGGTGTCATGGGGGTTTCGCATGGTCTGGCATCAAGCATGTAACATTTATGTAGCAATTCCACTATCTTTTCTCTCTGTGACAGTCTGAAGCCTTTGTTGGTTTTGGTAATTTGTACCCCCAGATACTTGTCAACCTTTCCTAGTACCTTCAAGGTGAAGTGCTTTCCCAGTTCTTTAGCAAATGTTTCACACTTATGATCTTGGTCACCAACATATAGAATGTCATCAACATATACCAGAACGTATTCTATGGATTTACCCAACCTTTTGATGAAAAAACAGTTGTCGGCAGAGGTGGCTTCAAAACCCATTGACCTTAATGTTTTTGACAAGCATTCATACCACCGTTTCCCAGACTGTTTTAGTCCGTATAGACTCTTGTTCAATAACCAGGTTTCCCCTTTGCGTGTGTTTTTACTATGTGGAGCCCTAACATAAATTTCCTTATCTAGATCAGCGTGGAGATACGCTGTCTGCACATCGAATTGGTGTACTTTTAAGTTTAGAATCGAGGCTATCACCAATGCACACTTTACGCTTTCTGCTCTGACGGTGGGGGAATATGTGTCTGTGTAATCGTCTGGGAATCGTTGGGCAAATCCCTGGGCTACCAATCTAGCCTTATATAATGATTTACCTCCCTCTAGAGACTTTATTTTGTATATCCACCTAGTGCCTATGGTGGTCTTATCACTAGGGGCCTCTGCGGGCGTGTATACCTTTAGCTCACGCAGGCTGTTCATCTCTTTCTCCATCGCCTGTTCCCACTTTTCCTTCTCGTCAGTGGGTAAATTGAGGACTTCATCGTAATTATTGGGGGTTACTTGGTTAGCATGGAGAGATAGCACATAGTCCTCTAGTTTCTTGGGGGTTTTATTTCTAGAAGTCCTAACTGGCCTTTCGGGCGTGGTTTCCGTATCGTGAAGGTACCTGGCTTCCTTTTCCGTGAGTGTTTCTACTTTTAGGTCTGGGTGTCCCTCTTTCCACTCTCTGATTCTTATCCTATGCTCCCTTGGTTTTGTAGCTTCTATGTCATTGTTTATTGGTCTGCCCTGTTGTGTTTTGATATGTGAACGGTTGGTGTTTTCCCCTTCTGTGGTTATTTCATTAAGATGTATTTTGGACCAATTAGAGTTTTCATGAAATACTGCGGTGCGTGAAACTATGAAATTGTTGTTGCTGTCAATGAACCTAAAACCCTTGGTGCCCGGTTCATATCCCATGAATCTTAGTCGCCTGGAAACTTTGTCTCCCTTCCTGCGTATCTGTCTGGGGATATGAACATCGGCGGTTACACCAAATATGTGAAGGTGTGCTATCTTTGGCTTCCTATTATACATGACCTCGTACGGTGTTTTATTTATTACGCTACACCATAACCTGTTAAGCGTGTAATTTGAGTATAAAACGGCTTCTGACCAGTAGTGTTGTCCTAACCCTGCATCCTCTAGCACACATCTCATCATTGTCTGTAGGGTTCCATTTTTTTTCTCTGCGACTCCATTTTGAAATGGCGAAAAAGGGGCCGACGTAAAGCGCAGCATCCCTTGCGCCCTGAGCCAATTTGAAAATTCTTGAGACATGAACTCGGACCCTCGGTCTGTCATTATTTGCTTGATTTTAATATTATGTTGCAGTTCTATCTTCTTATGAAATTCTTTAAATTTCTGGAACACCTCATGTTTGTGCTTGAGTGTATATATATAACCGTAGCGACTGAAGTCATCTACGATAGTCAGGAAAAACCTTTTCTTATATTTGATGGATGGCCTTAAGGGCCCAACTAGGTCCATGTGTACCATTTGAAACAAGGAATTTGTGGTGCGTTCTGATTTTTTTGGTCTGGCTTTGGTCTTCAACTTGGAACATTTGCACACCGAACACTCTAAATAGTTTTTGCAATTTTTAACCTTTAATCCATCAGAACAATTGACCATTTTTTGTACAACCGGAAAACTGCTATGACCCAATTTTCTATGCAATAAATGGGCACACTCATCGTGAATGGGTTTGCCTAACGATGGCTTCTCTTTTTCTAAAGTTTGGTTCATGTCTGGGTCACTGGGCGTCGGGTCGTGATTAACTTCCTCTGTCTCCTCGGTGTTGGGTGCAGTGTCTATCATGTCGCTAGTGTTGGTGTTTATCCTGGGGGGGCTGCTACAGTTAGGCTGGAAGTATGGTAAACCCTCGCTTATTATAGTTCTACCGATGATCCTCTCATCTCTGGTCAAAAATACCTTCCCTTCCTTAAATGTTATTTTTGTTCCCGTTTCCTTGCTTAGCTTCAAGGTGGCTAGTATGTTATAGGGTATCTCCGGAACAAGCAATACCCCCTCTATTTCCCCTATCTCTGGGATGTTTATGTTGCCTTTTCCGGTCACTAGCACGTTGCTTTGGTTAGCCACTTTAATGGTGAATTTCTCTTCTGTGAATTTAGTAAATAATCTTGTGTCATAAGTGGTATGGTTTGTGGCTCCTGAATCTAGGAGCCATGCATTTTTGGTGTTGGTGTATCCCAGTGTGCTGTCCCTTGCTCTCAGCCCATATAGTGAACCCTTGTGACTGTCCCGGGAACTGTCCCGGTATCTCCTCCCGTCCCTGGGTTTGGGTGAATCTCTGCGCCTATATCTGTTCTCATTTGTCTGTCTTTCGGGGAGTCTATGTCTGTTTTCAGTCCTGTCTCTAGATTGTGAGTGTCTCATGTCTCTTATTCTCCTGGGGCAATCTCTTTTATAGTGTTCCCTGGAGCCACAATTGAAGCATTCTATGTCGCTGTAGTCTCTGCTGTGGAATTCTACTCTTTTGCTAATCCTTGGTTCTCTGTGGTTCTGGTATCTATCCCTCCTGAGGTTGTCTTCCGCGATAAGTTTACTGGTTAGCATATCTAAGGTGATGCGTTCTAGGCTGGAACTGTCTAAGTGCATGATGAAATCATTCCAGCTGTGGTCTAAGGAATTTATGATCACGCTCACCATGTTCCCTTCTGTTATGTTCTCCCCCCTCTGAATTAACTCAGCTCTGGTGGCATTGAGTGACAATATGTGTTCACTCATTGAAGTTCCCCCCTTGAGTTTGGCTGAGTAGAATTCCCTGGTGATTCTTGTGGTAGTGGCTATACTTCTGCTGTGGAACATTTTATGCAAAAAGGTTACTATTTCTGACACTGTCAAGTTGTGGCTGATACTGGGATACATACTGAGTGATATGCTGGTTAGTAACAAATGGTAAGCCTTATGATGCATGCAATCTAACTGAAAAGTCCAAGGCTTTTCAGGTGGGTTAGTTATAAAAAATAGTAAATGTTCCTTTAAGAGGACAACCTGTAACTGTTGGTTCCATTCAACAAAGTTAACCCCATCTACCCTGAGTTTGGGAAAGTCATTTGGAAGTGTCCCTGTATTGTGAGTAATATTACCTATTGAGGGTTGCTGTCCATGGTCCAAAGCAAAAGGGAACTCACAATAAGGCAGGGGAATGCAGGGAGTCAGTCTGTAGTGACTTGCTTCTATGGTCTGTTGTTTTTTTATTGCAGGTCGGTTCTGCGCATGCTCCTGGGCCATTCTGTCTCTGCCGCCGTCGTGGAAGGAGCTCGTTCCTGCTGCTCCCGGGTGAAGGCCTTGCCTCTCGAGTTGGACTTCTGGCTCCGTCTTTGGAGGTCCTTGGAGGCCGAAGTTTATTTGGGTCGCCGTCTGGAGCGTCGTGGGTCTCGTTGCGCCGCCTGGACATCGATGCGGGTCCGCGAGGCTTGGGTGAAGGCCCTGGGGGTCCGGTCCGCTCTGGAGGCCGAAGTTTAGGTACGGGCCGGCGCCTATGCCCATCGACAACCCCGGAGGTCTCGGCTGAGTCCTTTGGTGTGGTAAGTATTCATTTATTTCTCCCGGTTTTATGGCGTAGAAGGTGGGGGGCTGTGCCCACGCCTCGGTATTTCTCTTCCATAGTTGGTCTTCGTGGCTGCCCTTATGCGTGTAGGATGTCACTTTATTTCCCCCTGCGGTATCGGTATCGGCATCGGAACTTATTATTTTTATTTTGGTTCCGAAAGCCGCGGTGATGGTCCGCATGGCCTTTTCTACTTCGAGTTCGGTAGGCGAACTTGATGTCACCTGTCCGGTATAGTTCTTGGCCTCGTGGTTGTATTCGTAGGCCTTGTGGTGGTAGGCCTCGTTTCCCGCCGGGTTTTTTAAATCTCGGGATCTGATTGGGGATTGGTCGGCCATCTTGGGTGATGTCACCATCCAAGATGGCCGTTGTGGGGAGCGCGCGAATCTTGGATCGGCTTCATCAGTGAGCGAGTGGTAGGGGTTTAAATCGCTTACCACGTTTTGGTCTCTGCACTCCGTTTTGTCATCTTTCTTCCCGGTCGCTGCCCCGCAGTCATCAAGGAGGTTGCGGAGTTCCGCGATGAGACTGGACTTGTTTGATGTCGATCCGGCTAGGCTTAGTAGCTTTTCTTTTAGCTCCTTTTCTTCGCGTAGCTCGGTCTCTGATTCATCCTCTCTTTCGTCTAGGCTTCTCTCTGTTATTCTTGAGTAGCCAGGGCTGGAGAGTCGTTCTTTATTCCTTTGCATTTCTGCTAGCTTGGCTTCAGCTGAGGCTAGCATTTCTTCCATCTTCTTTTTGGATGCACGGGTGTTTACTCTTTCGGTTTCTTCGTTCAGCTTGATATTTTCAGACATCCTTTTAGTTTGGTTTGGGCTATTTATAACCATCCTCTGCTACCATATTTGTAGGAATGTTCTTGGATCGAGCCCAATGAAGGAGATACACAGGCATGTGTATAATCAAGTTTGTTTATTTACATAATGTTTCTCTCTTACAGGTTTGCAGCTAGAGTGGAGCCCAGACCGCATGGATGACCCTTAAGTACTCCAGGGGCGGAGTCCAGGTGAGGAGGGGTCAGTGGGTGAAGGGATCCCTGGGTAGTTAACCCTTACAACACTAGGTTTGGAGGGCAGGCATTTATACTTAACATGGAGATAGCTAGTTAGCAAGATGGATAGATAGACAGATAGATAGATAAGGTAAAGGTAAAGGTTCCCCTCGTATCAGTGGTGGGTTGCCCCCGGTTTGCACAGGTTCTATAGATCCAGTAGTAAAACCGGCAGGAGGCTCCGCCCACCGACCCCGACGTCATCAGAATGTTTCTGCACATGTGCATGCAGCCCCGTTGCGAACTGGTAGTAAAGGTAAGTGGAACCCACTCCTGCCTCACACATATGTGCTAGTTGTTCCTGACTCTAGGGGGCAGTGCTCATCTCCGTTTCAAAGCCGAAGAGCCAGTGCTGTCCAAAGACGTCTCCATGGTCATGTGGCCGGCATAACTAAACCCCAAAGGCACATGGAATGCTGTTACCTTCCCACCAAACATGGTCCCTATTTTTCTACTTGCATTTTTTATGTGCTTTCGAACTGCTAGGTTGGCAGAAGCTGGGACAAGTAACAGGAGCTCACCCTGTTATGCGGCACTAGGGATTCAAATCGCTGAACTGCCATCTTAGCCACTGAGCCACCGCGTCCGATAGATAGATAGATAATTTAAGAGATACAAATGGAATCAATTAAAATATATACCTTTATTCTTCACATTTCCAGGTGATATTGGCATTTGTCTTTCCATAAGGCAATTTTGGGGGCAAAATTTAAACGTATTACTAGGTATATCAAACAATTCTTATTTTAGACACTTCATGTTTTGTTTTGTTTTGTTCTGTATTAGTATAGTAAATTGCTTTGTCAAAAGATATGCTGTGCAAATCATTAAACAGAATTCTTAAATCCTTAGAATGAATATATATATATTCACACACACACACACACACAAAGAAATACACACTCCTCCTGCAGGACCTGCATTGGCTACCAGTTGCCCTCCGAGTGAGATTCAAGGTGCTGGTAATTACCTATAAAGCCCTACATGGCTTAGGTCCGGGGTACCTGGCAGACAATCTGCGGCCCGCGACAGCTCCCCAGCGCCCAGTGCGCTCTCACAGGGAGGGCCTCCTTGGGGTCCCGTCGGCCAGACAGTGTCGGCTGGTGACTCCCAGGGACTGGACCGTCTCTGTGGGTGTGCCTACTCTGTGGAATAGCTCCCCCTGGAGCTCCAGATGTCCCCTGACCTTTGCTCTTTCCGCCATGACCTGAAAACATGGCTATTTGGCCTGGCCGGATTAGACTGAAGGGGTTTTTAAAGGGGATTGTATTGGTTTTTATATTTGAATACTGAATTTTATGTGTTTTTTATCGTTGTGAGCCGCCCTGAGTCCTTTGGGAGAGAGGGTGGCATACAAGTTTAATAAAATAAAATAAATAAATAGTGATTGTACCAAACACTATAAACTATGTATTACATAAATTATATTAAATATTTAAATTTCTTTTAAGCACTTCCTTACTTGTTTAACTCATGATGTGCTGAACATGGTAACCAAGATGTATCAGTTTTACACAGCTCGTCATAGCATAATACTATAATGAATGCTGGCAAAATGTGAATGTAATGAAACAAAAGGAAAATGAGTTTACCGAATACTCTCAGCTATGGGCATTTCTGCAATTACCCAAAACATTTCCAAGAAATCAATAAAACTACACCAAATCTTCAGAGTGAATTAGAACCTTGGACTCCTCTGGGGCTTGCCCCAAATTGCAGTTGTTTCCATTCAGAGTTCACTATCAGCTTTTCATGCAAAACAAAGTTATGTGCTCTCCAGTTTTATTGTTGAAAATTTTCCCATCTAGAGAACACTATGATGGCATATTTTGACCTTCAACAACAGTACAGAAATATTGTTTGTTTGTTTGTTTGTTTGTTTAATTTTATTAAATTTGTATGCCGCCCTCTTTCCCAAAGGCCTCAGGGCGGCTCACAATGATAAAAAACACATAAAATTCAGTATTCAAATATAAAAACCAATAAAATCCCCTTTAGAAAACCCCTTCAGTCCAATCCAGCCAGGCCAAATAGCCATGTTTTGAGGTCACAGCAGAAAGAGCGAAGGTCAGGGGCAGTGGTGGGATTCAGCCAGTTCGCACCACTTCGGGAGAACCGGTTGTTAACTTTCTGAGCAGTTTGGTGAACTGGTTGTTGGAAAAAATCATTAGGGCAGAGAACCGGTTGTTAAATTATTTGAATCCCACTACTGGTCAGGGGCCATCCGGAGCTCCAGGAGGAGCTGATTCCACAGAGTAGGTGTGCCCACAGAGAAGGCCAGCTCCCTTGGAGTCGCCAGCCGACACTGTCTGGCCGACAGGACCTCAAAGAGGCCCTCCCTGTGAGAGCGCACCGGGCAATGGGGAGCTGTCGCTGGCCACAGATGGTCCGCCACGTACCCCGGCCCTAAGCCATGTAGGGCTTTATACATAATTACCAGCACCTTGAATTATGGTTGGCAGTTCTATGGAATAGGAGCTATTTCTAATATAGGTTTGAGAGTTTTGCTTACCAGTTCTGGAACATTGCACATGTGTTCCTTCATTTGTCTAATGCCATTCCCAAACCATACTATTGAAACAGATATAAAAGGCCACAGATACCAAGCTCTGTCTTCAGTGTGTGTTCGTCACAGCCCATTTTAAGAAAAGAGCTAATTTTCTAGAAGTAGTAAACGACATTTCCTATCAAGATGGATCCTGTCTCCTATCTTTTTACCACATAGGCAAAAAGTGACTATTCCCGATAAAAACTTTATTTTTCAGGGAAATAGAATAGTTGTGCTTCCTAGTTTTTGGGACTCGTGCTGTATCTCTTTAGCACATGAAAGACAAAAGGTATTGTAAAGACTGAATGGGTCCTTAGAGAGCAGGCCTCCAAAGGAATACAAAGAAGTCAGTGTGTGCATCAGCCATCTCTTCCAATGACATTTGCCCTCTTATCTCTGTTTTTGCTTCTGGCAAGAAGTCAGTATTGATTTTTGCAATCTCCCTTTGGGTTTGTACAATATTATGTCACTGATGATTGTTTCTGTTTTCTGGTCATTGAGGCAATCACATCTATTTCAGCTATAACTATCATACTCCACGTTTATTATTATTTTTTTTTTACAGTCCAAGACCAATAAAACAGAAGAATAAAACTTAAAAAAAAAAACCACCACAAAATTAATGATGAAAAGAGTTCATCTGGCTTCCGTAAGCTTAGCTGTTGCTGGAAATTTGGCAATCTGTATAATCATTGTCTATTCGGTCTTGCAGAGTAAATACTGTAATTTCTTTATCAGAAAGACAGCTAAAATTTCCGATAATTGGCTTTATCAGTCTTAGATGCCATAGGCATTGTAACAATACATGAATTGCTCAGTCTCAGATCTGAACAGAAATGTACACATTTGTTGTAGGAGAAACTAGTGCAGTGATGGCTAACCTTTTTGCCATCGCGTGCCAAAAGCGGGAGGAGTGGGGGGGGGGTCGTGTGCGTGCTGCCCACACCCATAATTCAATGCCCCCTGCCCCCCACGCATGCACACACGGCCCTGCTGCGCTCCCCCCACTTTTGGCACATGATGACATGGTGGGCCTGGTTAAGTCTGTTTTTTGCCCTCCCCAGGCTCCAGAGACTTTCTAGGAGCCCTGGGAGGGCGAAAACAACCTTCACCGCCAACCAGAGGCCCTTTGGAGGCCAAAAATGGCCTGTTTTCCAACTTCCAGTGGGACTGGAAGGCCTGTTTTTCACCCTCCCCAGGCTCCAGAGGCTTTCTAGGAGCCTGGGGATGGCAAAAAATGGCCTTCCCCACCCACCCGAGGCCCTCTGGAGGCCGGAAACAGCCCTTCTCCCGACTTCCAATGGGCCCGGAAGGCCCGAAAATTAGCTGGCCGGTGCACATGCGCGCTGGAGCTGAGCTAAGACAACACTTGGGTGCCCACAGATATGGCTCCGCATGCCACCTGTGGCACACATGCCATAGGTTCGCCATCACAGAACTAATGTAATGAGGACCCAGATTGTTGGGAGCAATATACTGACTCTGTAAACTGCTTAGACAGGGCTGTAAAAAGCACTGTGAAGCAACATATAAGTCTAAGTGATATTGCTATTGCTATTTGCCAATCTGACCCAAGGTGAAAAGTCTCCTTTGTGAAACAAGGGGGTGTTAATATAGAGGAAGCTCAACCCCCCCCCCCCATGGAGAGCCTGCATTTGCTTCACAATAGGGATGGATGATTGAGACCCAATCATCCCTTAAATCTAAATCGCAAATCCCCTATTTAAGTTCAATTTAGTTTCACCTAGAATGAGAAATTATTTTGCCAGAAGCAAGAAGCTATAACATGCACAGAATCATTGAGGAGAATCATTTTTGCCTTCTCTGGGATGAGGAAAATCTATCCAGGAGGGTAAGGTGAACTGGAGTCTCGCCCCAAAGGTATTGTTTCAGATGGACCTGAGATAAATGCAGCAAGGCATCTGAAGTTGTGCAAGAGATGGGAAGTGTGGCTTTTTGAAACTTAGAGTGAACAGCTTCTAAAGTAGCTAAATCTTTATTAACGCATCATCATCATTTTATATTTTTACAGCTGACTCAAGTCATGCTCCCTATTTACAATAATAGCATGAGCATTCACAGGTGGTACTCTTACATAAAAAAGCCATTCTTCCTTTAAATCTGGTATTCTGATTTCATGCACATTAACAATATTTCCTTCATTCTTTGGTATATCTGATATGGTCAACGATGGATTTCCTTTTGATGGCAATTACCTAACTAGTTGGCTTTTCACAATCAGAAAGCAATGCCACACTGGCCACAAGCTAATGAAGGATTGGAATGGTTCATAGAGTATGTACCATAAAAGGTACTTCAGAATGCAAAGGAGAAAATGTTAACTAAGCACTCCCAAAATGGATATAAAATTATCAAACAATTATAGAGTTAAATTATATACTATATACTATCAGTGGTGCAATTCACCCAGTGTAACAACCAGTTCGCTAAGATAGCGCTTAGTGCATTTCAAACAAGCTTTACAACTTACCTACTACTGCCCCGGTGAGTAAAACAGCTGAGGTACGGCAATCCATTCTGCCACGCCAATCAGTTGGGCTTCAAAAAAAGGAATATAGGTCAGTATAGCGCAGGGGCGGGCGGGTGGGCCAACCTGAATGTCAGAGAAAACCGGTTCACTCTCAGCTGGTCATCGGAGTTACCGGTACGGCTGAACCGGTCCAAACCGGTAGAATCCCACCTCTGAATACTATGGTTATGCTCCATTTTTGGGGTATCTTTTGTGTTTAAAATTACACCATTGTCAATAAAGCAGAAGGATGATGCAGAGTCACAGCAAATGATGAAAAAGGCAGAGTTGTACAATCATACTGGAGGAGGAGGAGGAGGAGGAGCTCATTTACGAGACACTAACATTTTGTCACTTTATACAAAAGGCATTGTGAACATTTATTTATTTATTTACCATATGAACATGATTGTCAGGTGTACAATGAATATACAGGAATGTCACGTGTCTACAATGTCATTACAGAGTAGAAGTTTTGCTGCCTAAAACTGCTAGTTTGTTCAGTTCATGCTATCCAGGGTGTACCACAGGGGGCGAACTAGCTCTGCATATACAGCAGCTAATGGTGCTTTGTGGGAGTATCAACTTCATCCAAGGCTTTTTCTCAGTTGTTTTCACCTTGCATTTGAGCTGTTGACGGTAGTCCCACCAGAGTGGTACTTATTTATCTACTTGCATTTCCATGCTTTCGAACTGCGAGGTTGGCAAAAGCTGAAGCGAGTGACAAGAACTTACTCTTTCATGCGGTGCAGGAGCTTAAACTGTTGGAATGTAGAGAAACAACTTTCTTCAGAGGAGCACACGGAGGCTCCAACTGGCACAGAGTGCGGCCGCGCGGTTAGTTATGGGAACGACATGGCGTTCCCATGTAACACCTCTCCTGCGCGAGCTGCACTGGCTCCCAGTGGTCTTCCGGGTGCGCTTCAAGGTTTTGGTTATCACCTTTAGAGCACTTCATGGCTTAGGACCTGGTTATTTACGAGACCACCTGCTGCCACCAGTAGCCTCCCACCGGCCAGTATGCTCTCATAGAGTGGGGTTCCTCCAGGTGCCGTCGGCCAAACAATGTCGACTGGTGGCCCCTAGGGGGAGAGCCTTCTCTGTGGGGGCACCTACTATCTGGAATGAGCTCCCTCCTGGAGATTCAGAGGATCCCGGACCTACGCACCTTCCGCTGCGCTCTCAAGACCTTCCTATTTCACCAGGCTGGCCTGGCCTAATTTTTTCCCTCTTTCCTTTTTAATTAATGTAAATTTTAATTTGATTTTAAATTATGGGGGGGGGGGGGTTTAAATTGGTTTATGGCCAAACTGTTTAATTTGATTTTATTCTATTTTTAATATTTGTATCATGTGTTTTATCTCATGGCTGTTCACTGCCCTGAGTCCTCTGGGAGTAGGGCAGTATATAAATCAAATAAAACTCAAAAAACTCAAAACTCCAGATGACAAATCCAGTGCCTTTAAGCCACTGAGCCACCATACCTCTTTGAATATTGCTCTATAGCAGAGTGTCGAACTTGTATCGTCATGGTATGGTCACATGACATATCATGACTTCCCCCCCCCCTTTGCTAAACCAGGCCTGGGCATGGCCAGCACATGACACATCCAGCCTGTGGGCCACGAGTTTGACAGCCCTGCTCTATAAAGACAGCATGAGCTCACCTAAATTCCTTCAACAGAAATCAGAATTCTAGAAACAATGGTTAGATTAACATTAAAATATAATGTTTAGAACAAACAGATTCTTTCATTTAGTTTATTATTAAAGAACACAATTGAAATCTATGTTGTTATTGTTTTCTCTTGATATAATTGCTAAAAGTGACAAGCCCTACTTCTTCTTAGATCAACAAACATTTGAGGAATCTTAGCAACAATGTACGTTTCAGTGAATGTTTATCCACATTACTTAGGATTTTAAAAATAGCATGATAAATTTAATTAGATCCCATTTTGCCTTGGTTAACTGGCCTCATTGTTATCAAGGTGAATAAACCAAGGTAAAAATACAGAAAAAAACCCCACAGTTATTTTATTTATACATTTGTATCCTATCTTTATTACTTTTACAAATAACAAAATAACAGAACAAAAGAATAGTAGAGTTGGAAGGGACCTTGGAATCTTCTAGTCCAACCCCCTGCTCAAACAGGAAACCCTGTACCATTTCAGACAATTGGTTGGTTGTCCAATCTCTTCTTAAAAACCTCCAGTGTTGGAGTATCTACAACTTCTGGAGGCAAGTCATTCCACTAATGACTTGTTCTATCAGGAAATTTCTTAGTTCTAGGTTGATTCTGCCCTTGATCAATTTCCATTCATTGTTTCTTGTCCTGCCTTCAGAGACTTTGATTGACACCTTCTTCTTTGTGGCAGCCCCTTAGATATTGGAACACTGATATCATGTCACCCCACCCCTAGTCCTTGTTTTCATTAAACTTTTCATTAAATAACGTAAGGTGGCCAAAATATTCTCCCTTCTTCCCCACAACAACCATCCCATGAAGTGGGTTGACTTGAAAGAGAGTGGGATTGGCCCAGGGGTGGAATTCACTTACTTTCACTACCATTGGCAAATGTGAGGTCCGAGCATGCACAAAGCATCAAAAATGTGGATAAATGGGACGTGATTACATCCGGGTGGGTGGATGGAGCCCACCGCAGCCTCCGCTACTGGTTTGCCCGAACCGGATAGAACCTGCTGAATACCACCACTGGATTGGCCCAAAGTCACCCAGCTGGCTTTCATGGCTAAGGCAGGTCTTGAACTCACAGTCTCTGTTTTTCTAGCATAGTGCCTTAACCACTAGACCAAACTGGGCAGGTCTGCACATGCACAGTACGCACCAAATGCACACTTCGCACAGAAAAAGGAGGCTTGGGATGGTAAGTAGAACAGCGAGGTGGGGGGACAGCTGTGCCACACAATTTAGATTAAATAGAAAGCAGGATTTCCTGCTTTCTAGCAATTTTAAATCGTGCGGCACAGCTGATCATTGGAAATACCAGTTCAGATGAACTGGCAGCTTTTTTTTAATTATCACTTCACCCGAACTGCTAGTTTTTATCACTAACGGTTCACACGAACTGGTACGAACCGGTAGCATTTCACCGCTGCTCAAAAGTGGGAAAGAAGACTTCTTTTCAATTTTTTTTTTTTACTGATCAAATCAGCAGCTATGAAACCATGATATATGTGCTTTGCTTCATGTTTCATAGACGTACTCAACTGAAGCTTCAAACATTTCCAGCGGCTTAGGAAAAAATGAGCAAAAAGCCAGGAACATTTTATGCATGCTTTATAGTAATTGACATTGGTACTCAGTTGCAATACTTTTCGATTTATGAATATATTGTACTTCTCTATGCAAATGGTCTTAATAAATAATGTATTTCATAATTATATTCTCTCCAGTGAAGCAGGACTGAACTACTAAATTATGTGTACCGGGCCAATTATCAAAAGTCTCAACCAGAACAAAGTTGAATCTTCAGTTATGAGTGAACTTGAATTGATCAACTGTGGAAACATGAACAAATGGTTCAGTTAGTTTCCTAATAGCCCTGTAATGAAACATTTTTGATAGTTGATACAAGTGACACAAAACATAGTCCCCTGTGTGATAATACCTTTCAATATTAACATATCTGTCAATATTAAAAATATATTATAGAAATCTACACTCATGTGTAATTGTTCTCAGACCATTCATTCAATATTATCTGGAAGTCCGAGGAAACCTAAATCTAAAATGAAAAAAAAAGCCCACAATATTAGTACGACAGGTTGTTTTTGAATTATCAAAAAGAAACCCATTCACTGATGAAGAAACATACACTTTTCTGTAAATCCTGGAATACAGGCGTGGTTGCAATCTTAAGTACAATAACTGGAGTTCATGTTAGCCTGTATTTTGTTTGATACCCATAGCATACAGAACACAGTTTATATGTTCATTATTTAGCTACATTACAACAGACAGAAATTAGGCTTTATAGGTGAAGAGATGGGATGTGGTGGCTCAATGGTAAGACACTGAGCTTGTCAATCAAAAGGTCAGCAGTTTAGAGGTTCAAATCCCTAGTGCCGCATAATGTGGTGAACTCCTGTTACTTGTCCCAGCTTCTGCCAACCTAGCAGTTCAAAAGCACGTAAAAAATGCAAGTAGAAAAATAGGGACCATCTTTGGTGGGAAGGAAACAGCGTTCCGTGCACCTTTGGCATTAGTCTTGCTGGCCACATGACCACAGAGATGTCTTCGGACAGCGCTGGCTCTTCGGCTTGGAAATGGGAACGACTAGCACATATGTGTGAGAGAAACCTTTACCTATATACGTGAAGAGGTACAGTAAATTAAAACACCCATTATAAACTTTTTAAAATAGATTAGAACACATTGATATCTTGGCCACAAATGTGAAACCTAAAATATTTATAAGATTAACATTGAGATAGTGCATGTAACCTTGTTCCTATCTAGCATATTTATTATTATTTTTGATACAATTTCATTTATCTGCATTGTCATAAATAATTTTACATTTAACGTTCAAGCTACAGAAACAATCACCTAGCAAAATGAACTGACTTTGAATAAGTCATTTCATCTTATTGTGTAAATAATGACTCTGTTATAAGAGAATAATATATTTAACTTGTGGAGCAGAACAACTTCAAGGGAGCTGTCTTGGTCTATCAGCTTCATAATGCAATAGGCTTTGTAAAAACAAAACAAAACTACCATTTAATTGTATACTTGTGTGGGGATCTTGTCAGTTTACCCTTAGTATCATTGCATCATTATTGCTGTTTTTCCTATCTCATTTGTATTTTATTATTAAAAACACAATATCTTTTGGTTATAAACTTTTCAAAATGAGTAAATTCAGGATAAATCAAAATAAATATTTACATAATAAATAAATAAATAAATTCTTAAATAACATTTAAGAAAGCTAACCATAACTGAGGTGAGCTAGTATCACCTCTATTTTTGCCTAAGAAACGTGGTTGGGATTATTTCTATGATGTATACCTTTACATTCAAATCCAGATTAGGGTTATATTTAATAAAACCTTAAAATCAAACACCTACATTACCAGGAAATAATTCTAACTGAAAGTAACTATTTCGGGAAGACTCTGTCATTTTCAGCTCTCTTTATGAAGTCTAATGAATAGTTAAACTTTGAATAGTTCCATTTATATTATGCACATGCTATTAACATATCTAAAGCATTCAAATTAGCCAAACTTTAAAGTGTGCTGGTCTATTCTTTAAATGTTACTTGGAGATGTTTTTGACACAAACTTAGCAACCTTGTTGCTACTATATTAACCTATTCACTTTTGGAAACCTCTTGTGTTTTATAAGACATATTTTGTAAAAAGCATTTACCATCAGACAAAATGTGAGTTTTAACTCTTAATAATAATTTCCTTTATTTCTCTTCTTAGCCTAAAGCCTGCTTATGATGGCAATTGGCAGAATGTTGAAGATATATGTAGAAGGAACAAAGTTTTAAAAAGGCAATGTTGGTGTCTATAGTTTCAAAATTAGACAATTTTTTTTTACTTTTCTTTGTTTACTGATTTGGAGGTATCAAAAAGCAGATCTTGAAGCCCAAAATATGAACCAGGCATTTTAAAACAAAAGACAAAAGCCTTAGGAATCTCTTCCAAACATGCTTTTAATCATTGCTTGCCATGAACAAAACCCTGCAAAAAAAATTACACCCTGCTGGTGTAATTCATTACTTATTAGATAGCATATTAGTCAGAATGAAAAACATCATCAAATTACATCCTACTTGAAATGCATACACATTCTTCTATACCAAGATCTAGGCTTTGGCATTTAAAAAATATAAATTTTCAAAACCCAAATCACTTGACTGAGAAAAAAATCAAGTATTTCTAAACTATTCATTTCTGTCTTTGGGAAGTTTCAAACACTTGAATTATTTTCAGTATCAATGGAAAGGTTACATGTCAAAGAGCTCAGAAGTAGAAAGTTGTGTAAATTTCTATGGTTCATCAAATGGGATAATCAAATCTACTCTTCCTCTCCTCTTCCTCTTCCTCTTCCTCCTTCTCCTCCTCCTCCTCCTCCTCCTCCTCTTCTCCCCTCCTCTTCCTCCTCTTCCTCTCCTCCTCCTCCTCTCCTCCTCCTCCTCCTCCTCTTCTTCTTCCTCCTCCTCCTCTCCTCCTCCTCCCTCTCCCTCTCCTCCTCCTCCTTCTCCCTCTCTCCCCCTCCCCCTCCTCCTCTCCTCTTCCCCTCCCCCTCCCCCTCTTTCCTCCTCCTCCTCCTCCTCCTCCTCCTCCTCCTCCTCCT
>WNWU01013616.1:5810863-5917603 GCA_012654045.1 Ptyas mucosa
CCTCCTCCTCCTCCTCCTCCTCCTCCTCCTCCTCCTCCTCCTTCTGTTAAGCCCTGTTTCCTGACAAAACTGCTTCTTAGGGATCTCATTACATAATGCTGTATGATTGTGTGCATGTGTGTTTTGGAAGGAATTAGTTTAGCATAATCTGTAAACCAGTTTACTGACGAACAACAGAAAATGTCAGTGCAAACGGTAGGGATGTTCAGTGATGTAAAAATGGTGGATGTCATGTTAAAATCAAAGCCCCACCCCTTTTCAATATCTCTCTCACACATTAAAAGGGATAGACTGTAATCATCCAATTATGCCTGCCATTTTGATGTTGTTGGGTACTGCTGTAGACTCCACTGAATTGAAAGTCACAATTTGTTGCTCATTTACTGAATATGTTGTGACTAAACATGACAGCGAAAAAGGATGTAGGCTCTCTTTGTGGTTTCTTCAGTTATTCTTGATTTGAATTTTTTTTGCATAGTCTCTAAATTATCACAGATGTCCAAGACAATAACTATTTTTTTCAAAAAAAGAGAAAGGAAAAAGAGAGTCAAACAAAAATGCATTGTTCCTCCATGTGTAAGATTGTCACTGATAGAGTCCATACCTTAATTCATGATTATGTTAACCTAGTTTATCAAACAGACTACGTTGGCTGTGTTCACAGAGAAATTAAGCTATCAGCCTGATTAAATGTCTCCAAAATGCTTTCTCCATCAGTTCTCTTTTTCATCTGAGCAAGAGAGAAAAAAGAGGCTTTTACTGAAGATGCTAACTCATTTTATCTATTTCCTGAGAGTATTTATGTTTAAAGAAAAAAAAAGGCTTGAAATTCAGCATCTTAATCTATCATGGTAATAAACCCCTCTTGTAAATTTCACCTAATATAGCAGAAGAACATGGACTACAAATCCATACTGGTAGAATTGTTTTCATTGAGCCTCGGTGGCGCAGTGGTTAAAGTCAGTGGTGGGATTCAAAAAAATTTACTACCGGGCGTTGCTTGGTAGCATGGCATGGCTTGGTGGGCATGGCAGGGGAAGGATATTGTAAAATCTCCATTCCCTCCCCACTCCAGGGGAAGGTTACTGCAAAATCCCCATTTCCTTTCAATCAGCTGGGACTCAGGGGGCAGACAATATATGGGGGAGGGGCCAGTCAGAGGTGGTATTTACCGGTTCTCCAAACTACTTAAAATTTCCGCTACCGGTTCTCCAGAACTGGTCAGAAACTGCAATACTGCTGCCTGCTGGCTGCCTGCAATTTGGCAGTTCAAATCCCACCAGGCTCAAGATTGACTCAGCCTTTCATCCTTCCGAGGTGGGTAAAATGAGGACCCAGATTGTTGGGGAAAATATGCTGACTCTGTAAACCACTTAGAGAGGGCTGTAAAACATTATGAAGCCATATAAAAATCTAAGTGCTATTGCTATTGCTATTATGGAAAGCACTGCTTTAAAGTAGTTCTCCCAAGATCAGATCCTAGAAAGAAATTCTGAAGCATATCTAAACACCCTTCCTAAAGGGATGATCATTTGCTCATTGCAAAAGAGAAAAAGGCAAGAACAAAACAGAGTTAAACTTTACACACAATTTAAATCTGCCAGTTTATATATGTATATGCAAATGTCTAAATAATGAATGAATTTTAAATAAAAAACCAATATAATACACAACATAACTATGTGTCTGCCATCTGTTATCCCAGAACTGATCCCCCCCCCCCCACTTTCCTGGGTTTTTTAAAGGTCTTTGTCCTTATTTTTTTTAAAAAAAACCCTTTAACCAGCATGATTTGTTCTATTTCAAATAAATAGCCAATAGTACACTAGGACAATTTTAGATCCAAGATTTCCAGGTTTAGTTAAGGGAGTGTAGTTTCAATGTGAGGATGTCACAATTTCACCTAGAAAAAGAGTTCTTAAAAATGCCCCCAAATAATAAAATGAGTATCTACCATTGTGTATATACCTCATTAAAAACAAAAGGAAGTTGTGATCAGTACCATTGTCTAGGACACTGATGGATAACCTTTTTGCCGTCACATGCCAAAAATGGGGGGAGCATGGGGGGGTCACATGTGCGTGTGTCCACACCCATAATTCAATGTGCCCCATCCTCCTGAGCATGTGCGTGCGACCCCCCCATGCGACCCCCACTTTTTTTTAAAAAAAAAATTGATTTATATGCCACCCTTCTCCAGAGACTCAGGGTGGCTTACAATGCGTTAAGCAATAGCCGTCATACTTTTGTATATTTATACAAAGTCAGCTTATTGCCCCCACAAACTGGGTCCTCATTTAACCTACCTTAGAAAGGATGGAAGGCTGAGTCAACCTTGAGCCTGGTGAGATTTGAACTTACAGTAATTGCAGACAGCTGGTTTAAATCACTATGCTTTTAGTCTGCTGAGCTAAACCAGGCTCCTGGTTTTTGGCACGTGATGGCACGGTGGGCCCGGTAGGCCCATTTTTTTGCCCTCCCCAGGCTCCAGAAGCTTTCTAGGAGCCTGGGGAGGGTGAAAACGGCCTTCCTCACCCCACTGGAGGCCCTCTGGAAGCCAGAAACATCCTGTTTCCTGACAGTGGGCCCGGAAGGCCGGAAAATCAGATGGCCAGCCTGCGCATGTGTGCTGGAGCTGAGCTAGGGCAACGCTCGCATGCCCACAGATATGGCTCCGGGTGCCACATGTGGCACGCATGCCATAGGGTCGCCATCATGGGTCTAGGATAAATATTAATCCAGTTTCTTCACAATACATTCATTCATCAGCAATCCCAAAACATATAGAATATGACTTGTATATCTTCAGCATTGATCAAAACACTACCAGTCAATTGCAAAAGGGCAGCTTATATTCTGTGGCATTATTTTTAACACCACCCAACGACAATATCTCCCTTTCCCACTCCTTGGGGAGAATTTGAAAAGGGTATAAAAATGACAAATCCAGACTAAACATCTTGCTGACTATGCCAAGAATCATATCTTTATAGTTAAAGAGCTGAATGAAGTCTCCTTTAATTATAGGATAAACACTCATGCCTGAATATGGAAGGGAGGGAGGAAGGAAGGAAGGAAGGGAGGAAGGGAGGGAGGGAGGGAGGGAGGGAGGGAGGGAGGGAGGGAGAGTTGTAGCCAGATCAGTCTTGGTGCTCCTTTACCTGGAGTTAGGGGAAGCTTACCTGTTCAGCCCTTCAGTGGCTGTGGGGCAAAAAAGAAAGACCAGAATTCTTAATCCCATAAACTAGAAAAAGTTAGTCCTTCATAAACTTTTTGTCCTATATTTCCATGATAGAGATGACTGGCTGAGCCACTTCCAAATTTTATCTCATTGGGATTACATTAAGTAAAATAACCTCAGGTTTTGTTTGGGTTTGTCCATAAAAAAAACCCCACGAGGTTGTTTTAGCTAATGTAAAATAAAACACTTTGATAATATACATAAAGTTTAAAAAATGTTTCTGAACTCACTTCTGACTATGTAGTTCCATGACATGCTAATCATGCCAATGGTGCAGTCAAGCATCTTGGAAAAATATAACCAGCTTTACTTTGATATTAGAATTGAGTTCTAATTGAGAGTTTACTGGCTGGATGCCCTTCCTGTTGCCAATGCGGAGTTTGCTTAAGATAGTCTCTCATTGAGAGAGAAATATCTGCTGCTACCTAGGATCAAACTCACAGCCTCCTGATTGTTAGGCAAGAGCTCCTCCTCTAGGCCACCGCACCACTCTTTCACGATCATAACAATGACCCTGTGAAATAGTTTGGGCTGAACATTACCGAACAAGTTTTCAGACAGAACTGGGACTAATAACAGTGTCTCCCTGCTGCTAGTTGAGCACCTTAACTACTAACCATACTGGATTTTACATAAATTATTGATTTATAATTTAAATGTTCAACAGTTTTAATGTTTGTAAGCTGCCCAGTGTCATTTCTGGACAAGATGGGTGGCACATAAATCTAATGAATGAATATGAATGATTAAATGACTAAGTGATTGAATGACGAAAGAAAGGAAGGAAGGGAGGGAGGGAGGGAGGGAGGGAGGGAGGGAGGGAGGAAGGAAGGAAGGAAGGAAGGAAGGAAGGAAGGAAGGAAGGAAGGAAGAGCAAAATGAGACTTGGGCAAGAATTACTGAACAGTGATCTGGTTACTACTCATTCCACTAATTAAAACCTGTCCCACTAGGAAGGTAGTCAATATTTACAAGCAATATGGTATCAGAAGGGAAGCGGTGGCTCAGTGGCTAAGACACTGAGCTTGTCTGTCAAAAGGTTGGCAGTTCAGCAGTTCAAATCCCTAGTGCTGTGTAACGGGGTGAGCTCCCATTACTTGTCCCAGCTTCTGCCAATCTAGCAGTTTGAAAGCACGTAAAGAATGCAAGTAGAAAAATAGAAAAGATACGAGAGAGAGAAGTGATACTGAGACCCAGGAAAGAGAAGGAAGAGAACGAAAATAGAAATCAGAACAAGAAACGTTTAACTTAATATTGATGAAACTTAAAGTAACTGAACAACATTAAATAAAGAGGTGTAAATTAAACAAATATAAATGTGTAGATAAGAACAATGAATATTATAGTGTGTGTGTGTGTGTGTGTGTGTGTGTGTATGATAGAGTAATGTGATTATCCTACTATTGAGTAGTAAATAGAAAAAGCAAAATACATAAGTCGAAACGAAATGCTGTAAAATTACCATTAGTTATATAATGTTTAATATGTTATATCTTGACCAGGGGTAAAATTTGTTACTATCGGTTCTGTGGGCGTGGCTTAGTGTGTGTGTGGGGGGGTAATGTGACTGGGTCGGCATGGCCAACTTTTTTTAAAAAAACTTTTCAAAGCATTTTTTCTAATGCTTTGAAAAGCCTCTGACTATCAGGCAACTCAGCTGGGATCGTCAGAGAGGCTTTTAAAAAAATGCTTTGAAAAGCCTCTCTGATGATCAGGCAACTCAGCTGGGATCGTCAGAGACTTTTTAAAGCATTTTTTTTTACCACCTCTTCGGCCAAGAGGTTGCAGAAAAAAATGCTTTGAAAAGCCTCTGAGGATCCCAGCTGAGCCGCACGATCATCAGAGGCTTTTTTTTTTTACTTTTAAAAGCATTTTTTGGTCAGAAGAGGTTGTAGAAAAATATCTTTTAAAAGTAAAAAAAAAAGCCTCTGATGATTGTGCGGCTCAGCTGGGCATGGTGGCGGGCGGGGGCACAGGGATTTTTGCTACCAGTTCTCCGAACCACCCACCGCCATTGCTACCAGATTGGGCGATCCGGTCCTAACCGGGAGCATTTCACCCCTGATCTTGACATGTTTTGTTTTTATATATGTGTGATTGTTTGTTGTGTTGTTTTTAAAGACAAACTGTTTAATATTTTTTTTAAAATGAAAAATAGGGACCACCTTTGGTGGGAAGGTAACAGCGTCCCGTGCGCCTTTGGTGTTTAGTCATGCCGGCCACATGACCACAGAGACGTCTTTGGAGAGTGCTGGCTCTTTGGCTTTGAAACAGAGATGAACACCACCCTCTAGAGTCAGGAATGACTAGCATATACGTGCGAGGGGAACCTTTACCTTTACCTTTATGTTATCAGAATAGCTTTTTCTCCCCCAAAGGCCAGAAGCCCAGTCCTACAATGAGCAAAACAAGCTAAATTTCTGTTAACTAGGATGGAGTTAATGGGGTTTTGTATTTGGGATTTTACTTCTGTACACCCAGAGTCACTGTAACTTGGGCAGCCATATAGATTTTATAAAAAATATACATCTCTGCAGTGGTGGGATTCAGCCAGTTCGCACCACTTCGGGAGAACCGGTTGTTAACTTTCTGAGCGGTTTGGCAAACTGGTTGTTGGTAGAAATCATTAGGGCAGAGAACCGGTTGTTAAATTACTTGAATCCCAACACTGCATCTCTGTTAGATTTTCTCTTTTGGGTCCTAGTTAAGTGCAGGATCTATTCATGTGTAAGATAAACATTTTATTTATATTTCCACTTGGGGGGGGGGGTCAGACTGTTGCCCTTAGTCTATTTTCTCTGACTCTTGCAGTACTATAACTTTCAAAAAGTCTTGCACTGAAAAATACTTTCCATGAACTTTCTAGGCACAGAATAGTTTTTCTTCACTCCTTCCAATGCAAAAAACAACAACCACAACACAACAACTACTATTCAGTCTAAACATAGAAGAAAAACTTTCAGAAAACTGACCATTAAGGGGGCAAAGTGGCACTTAAGTTGAATTCTTGTCTGAAAAACTGTAGATCCTGAGCAAGAATTATTTACCTTAAATGTCAGTGGGTTTGTTGTTGTTGTTGATGAATGACAGCCTGAGTCAAATATAATTTTCTGTTTCCTCCTTGCTTTATTGTTGATTGACAAGCCACCCCATCTTATGATGTCTTCTGCATATTGTCCTGTCAACATAATTGCTAGAATCATAACAAAATGGTATTACTTGAAATCACTCCCAACCTTATTTGGAGGAAGCATTTGAAAGGAATTGCACAGGTGCAGTTTTAAGAACTTGTTTCGTTTTAAACCTCACACATACATTTCGGGAAATAAAGGCAAATTACAGCTATTAGCTTGAACAGGAAATCACCACACCAAATTTAGCAGCACATGAAAATTAAAATGTGAACTACTAACAATTTAGTCTGGGTTTTTCAAATGTTAATTTCACACATGGTTCTTCTCATTTTTCCCCTCGTCTTTTGGGTTTGAGATATTAGCTGAGTTTATCACTTTGAGAACGATTCCTCTTCTTTCTTTTTCTCCCCCCCCCCTTTTCCCCTTTCGCTGATATTTTTTTTAAAAATGTCATCACATTTTTGTGTGTGTGCAGGGTGGAAGTTTAGGTAAGCTTTAGTTGTAAGAAAGTTCCGAGCATAATGTTTAAGGCTGCTGCAGCAGTTTCATGGATCATTAACAATTTGCTAATATTGTTTTAGCTTGCAAATTAGTGCAGCTTAGCGACGAAGGAAAGGTTCCATAGCTGTCATCAATCAGGCTAAAATTCTTCATGCATGAGATGAAAAACGATTTTTAGCCTTTGAGGTTTAGGCAGCAATTACTGTAACAACAACCAAAAAAAAAAAAAAAGTAACGGAGGGGGTGGAGGTGGATGGATAAACATCCTGATATAAAATTATCTTAGTGATGCCATTATGTTTATGTCTTGCTGTATAAGAATAAAATCAGAAGTATGCCAGTGAGTCTCAGAATTAGTATTTTTGCATGCTAATAATAAGCCAAGAGAAGTAGCATGTCAAAGAACTAGTGAACTCTGAAACAAACAAATAAGTAAATATTTATTGAAAATTGCTATGTCTCAGCTCCCTTTTCACTTCTCCTATGTTTGCTTCCTGCCAAATGCTAAAATCAGTAGGTATTCATCAACTGAATGCCATTAGAAAAAATTCAGTCTTCTGGACTTTGTACTTGAAGTGGAGGGGAAAAAAATGAAACTTTGATTTTGGGTTTTACCAATTAGATAGATTTGTTGTTTTAGAAATGGCTAATATCTATTATTATAAAAAAGTAAAAAGTCGAGGATAGACGTTAATGCCTTATTTTACTGCACCAAAGGAGTCGGAAGTGAATGCCTTTGTCAGGGTTCCAAGTAATAGATCCACAGCAAGCAAAAACTCCAAGGCAGGTAGATTCCTAAAAGAATAACTTTATTGGAAATATCATATTGGTACATATCTGGTGAAAACCAACTCTGAAGGGTCCCTCGGTTTTCACCTAATTAAAAGTGAAAGTTTCTCCCCCAATCTCAAACAATCAGTCACATGGGCCAAACAAGGCAGCATCCGCTGGTCTGGTGACATCACTCCTCCTTCCTCCGGTCAGATGTGAGAACGTCCTTGGTTCCCAGGAGAAGGTATTTTATTTGACTACACAACCCCAGCTATCTCTAAGCTCCCCTCTGTATCCTTCAGCTCTAGTGTGGCAGCATTGAAGCCCCAAGATGGCTTCAGCCAGGCCAGCTACAGGGCAGGGGTGGTATACACTTACCTTAGCTACCAGTTCGCAAATGTTAGTGTGTGCAGGGCCTTCTGCGCATGCGCAGAGCGTCAAAATTCGGGCAGGTGGGCGGGGCCTCCTGCAACCGCCGCTACTGGTTTGCCCGAACTGGATAGAATCAGCTGAATACTACCATTGCTTCAGGGTTGACAGCTTTTTTTTTTTCATTTTCCCTTGCTTTCCCCCACTATCCACTTCCATTTTTCCTTTCCTAATTCCCTAATATTTACTTTTGTATGTCATATTATAAATTAATAAAAACTATTAGAAGAAAATTTCAGTCTACCTCTCTGAAAGGACACTTTGTCAAATTGTATCCTATTAATTCCTAGAGTTTTAATATTTAATTAGAACAATAAGTCCAAACCTTAAGTCCTTACAATATATGTCCACTGGAAATTGCACCTAGTGGTTATAATGTGTCAGAGTATGAATATTCATAGATTGGAATAGGCATAGCATAGATCAGCCAATGGGGACTGTTTGGAAACTGAAACATAGTATTTGTTTGTATAGGGCCATAAGAGATAGTTTGGAGTCTGGGCGTGGCTTAGACTTGCTGAACTGTATATAAGAGTTGGTTTGGCCTCTGTAATGGGTACTTCTGTACAATATATACCCTCTGTATCTCTCTACTCTGTAATGACTTGCTTCTATGAATATTGCTTCTGTGTTTCCTGATTTTGTATGCTGATTTCTGCTGTATGGTATTGTATATAAAGAAGTTTTATATGTAAGCTGAATCCTGCAGAATTGTCTGATTGTGTGTGCTGCAACAAACTCTGACATAATGTCATGCCTTTACAACTTGAATACATTTATAGAATACAGTATAATAGAGTCAGAAAGGACCACCTGTTTATACAGGAGATTTCTATAATCCATAATATTTTGGACAAATGGGTGTCCAATCTCTTTAAAACCTCCAGTGATGGAGCACCCAAAACCTCTGGTGGCAAGAGATTCCTATCTACTTGTTAGAATCTTGGCTTAATAATGGCAGTTTTCTGATGGGTGATCTTTATGGTAATCAGAAGGAAAGAGGTCCAGGAATCAGGAAACTATATAATATACAAATGGAAAAAAAGAATAAAGGGGAGAGAGGAAAACACGGTGCACGTATTAAGATAAAGTAGCTTGAAAGTGAACTTTGTTTTAAGTTGAAACCTTCTGAACATAACATTGGTAAAAAGTCTCATTAATAAGCTACTCATTTCCTTAAAGGATTCCTGATCCTTTTTAAAAGGCAAACCCCTGGTTTTTTGTTGTTTTTTCCCCAGTACTATGGCTTCTTAATTGCTATAAAGGATTATTTTGCTTTTCCAGTTCTTAAATCTGGCATGCAAAACATTGGTCTTACAAATTGTCTTTATTGAAAGTTGCAGCAAAAATCTGACATACACGAACTGGTGGGATCCTTACCCGACATACACTACATGTGTATTTTTCCAATGTAAACCCCCTGAAACCAATTCTTTATTGTTGTGTACCATAACATCTTAGGACATTATGACTCCATTGTGAAAATATGAAGCTTCAATCACGTTTCCTAATCTATTGCTTTTGTAAATATTTATAGAAAAGGAAGGGATGGGGAAGTGAAAGAAATAATCAATGCAAATTGTCTCATCACCAGATATCATCACTTTACAAAATGATTTGCATGTGCAACTCTCAAACAAGATCATTTGTTTGTTCATTTTTTTGAATCGCAAAATGTCTCTCCTACTGAATAAGGGGACAGTGAAAAAAACAGTACAAAGGAATAGGCAAATCTGTCAATTTCAGTTTTATTTAGATAAATGTATTGGCTTCCCAACTCCAATAGATCTTTAGTTACCCCTTTTCCCTCTTATATTTTATTTCAGGTCATTGCTGCATCATTTTTTTCTTTAAAATCAACACAAAGTTTTGTTAGTTTTTCTCTGAAGATAATATTCCCTCCCTCCCTTCCTTCCTTCCTTCCTTCCTTCCTTCCTTCCTTCCTTCCTTCCTTCCTTCCCTCCTTCCTTCTAATTTCTATGCCACCCCGATCATAAAATGCTGGCAACCTCACAAAATAAATTAATTGTCCTGATTTTCTCTCTCCATATATCTCCCCTCCCTTTTATTCATCTTTGTCATGAATTCCACCCCCTCCCATGTATACTTCCCTAGTCATATGCATTTCTGACTTCTGTTCTGCATAAACACTTTAAAAAAAAAATTTCAAAGGAAAACTATGTTCTTATTCAGGAATATATTTGAAGGTGACTGAAGGACCATGTTTGAAGATCCACTATGGTTCCATGGTTAAGACACCGGACTAGAAACGGGATACCATAAATTCTAGCCCTATTTTAGATATGATTGTTATCGGCTCATAACTTTGGTATAAACAGTTACACTAGATTGGGGTTGCTTCCTTACAGGAGTTAGTCCATGATTTGTGGGAGAACAGCACAGTGGAAGTTGGTTGATTGAGTAACAATAGATCCCACCCACCTCCACTCCCACCCCCATTCTCCCCATGTGTCCTTAAGTTTTAATGCTGATTTTAATTATGTTCTAATTGTACTTGTATAGGCATATTTTTATGATAGCAAGCCACCCAGAATTACCCAATGGTAAGATGGACAGCCAATAAATTTTATGAATGAATGAATGAATGAATGAATGAGGAATCCTAATAGACTTGCAACTCCTATTTAAACATCAAGTGGAAGCTATGGGTAGGGGAGAGGGGTTGCTATTTTTTGCATAGGTTCCAGTTGTAGCCCTACTTGGACTAGCAACTAATTCACATATTAATCACCACTCAGTTGGGAACTTTTTGGAGATAATCCAGAAACTTCAGCTGGTACAAAATGCAGCAGATTGAGTGTTGATAGGCCATTCCCAGCAAAACAGCATAACAACAATTTTGAGGCTACTATATTTGTTATCATTAGACTTCCAGATCCATTTCCAAGTCCTGATCATTATCTTTCAAGCCTCATATATCTTGTCAAAACAAAATGAGTGTGATTATCAAAGAGGGCCTACTGAGAGATCCCATCTTTTTGGCATACCTACGATATTGATAGAACATCAAGACTTCACAGTATAAGACCCTGTCTTTATGGCATTCTCTTCCCAGTACATGCAGTTGGCTGTTCACAAACAAGCAAAAAGCATAACATTTTAAAATTATGAGTTTGGCCCAGAGATTGGTTTCAACAGGTTCTGACCAGTTCCGGAGAACCGGTAAATACCATCTCTGACTGACCCCACCCCATCTATTCTCTACCTCCCGAGTCCCAGCTGATCGGGAGGAAATAGGGATTTTGCAGTAACCTTCTCCTGGAGTAGGGAGGGAATGGAGATTTTACAGTATCTTTCCCCGCCCACCAAGCCACACCCACAGAACTGGTAGTAAAAATTGTTGAAAACCACCACTGGTTTGGCCCAAACTGAATGGGGCTTGCATGAAGTTTTAGGATTTGTTTTAATTGGATGGTGAACAATCACATTTTTTAAAAAATTCAAATATTATTGGGAGTTGTGTGACCTAGAAACAATGTAAAATAAGGATAGATAGATTGATTTGGACTAGAAAGAAAATGATAGTCATTTCTTTCCATTCTCCTGTTATAGTTTTCAGTTTTGATTTATTAAAAGTTCTTATGAGTATGCTCTGTTTCTTCTCAATGCCTGTACGAAATATCTCAAGTTAGAAATGTGCCTCATGTCTTCTTCTCTGCCTATGTATAGTTGGCAAGGATAACAGGAATTGCCTTTTGTTCCTTCTGCTTTGTGCTTAGCACTCAGGGACTACCAAGAGAAATTCACCAGATGGCTCCATCCTTACTTCCTGAAGGTTAATCCTTTTTTTTCTTGGCATGCATTCAGATAACAGGATGGTAGAACGTGAAAGTCATTTAAACACTATTATCTGGTATTAATAGATAACCCAAATGACAATACCTAAAATGTTGTTCATGAAAGTTATCCCCACTTTTGAACTTCAGAGAAGGTTTTGCCCAAAGCTTTTTCCCCAGAACTGATTAAAGTCAAGTGAAAAAAGACATCTTTGACTTACCGCGTATGGGGAAAAATAAATCAAGAGCTGTCAGGGCAGAGATGTCAATGATGTCAGTAATCAATAACCAACTCAGTTTCAAGATCATGAGACTCAAGGCAGTGAGTCTACAGTAACATGGGAAAGGTACAAAGCAGTAGCAGTGAGTTTAAACTATAAGTCTAAAAAGGAACCATCCCATCACACTGAGAGTAGTATCCAGTTATTTAACATGACTTCGTTCAGGCTTACTGAGATACCTTTAATGCCATTTTATCAGAATGACAAATTTCTGTCTTAGCAATCTGGAAAATAAATTGAGTAATAATCTAATAAAGGTGTAATTTCAATTCTATTCCAATTGATCAATGGAATAAAGCTGCAGGCACTCATCCCTGGAGGTTTTCAAAAATAGACTGGACAATCATTTGACCAGGATGGTATAAGGTCGTGATGGTGAACCTATGGCATGCCTCTCTAGGAGTCTCTGGAGGCTGGGGACAGCAAAAAAATCACTTCCTGTCCAACCGGAAGTTGGGAAATGGGCCATTTTGGGCCTCTGGAGGGCTTCCAAGGGGGTGGGGAAGGCTGTTTTCGCCCTCCCCAGATGCATAGAGAGGATCTGGAGCCAGGTGAGAAAGAAAAACAGGCCTACCGGGCCATTGCTTGCCAGGAGCAGGGGGGGAGGGGGAGTTGCACATGCATGCACGGGGCGGGTGCATAGAATTATGGGTGTGGGCACGCGCACATGTGAACCTCCTCCATCCTCCTTCCTGGCCTTCCTGGCATGCGATGGGAAAAAGGTTAGCCATCACTGGTATAAGGTCTCTTGCCTTGAGTAGAGGGTTGGGCTAGAAGACTGCCAAAATATCTTGATTCTATGATTTATGTTCTATTGGTCAGTGATAATTATTTGACAAGCATGTGAACATATTCCTCCCCTTTTCTGCACTTGAGTGCATGATCTCAGATTACAGAATAGCAGAGTTGGAAGGGATCTTGGTGATCTTGTAGTCCAACCTCCTGCTCAAGCAGGAGACCCTATGCCATTCTGGATAAATGTCTAATCTCATCTTAAAAACCTCCAGTGATGGACCACCCCAATTTCTGGAGGTGAGCCGTTCCACAGAGTAATTGTTCCTTATCTCTAGGTTGGATCTCCATTTATTACTTTATTTATTTATTATCCTGCCCTCAGATGCTTTGGAGAATAGGTCAACCCTTTCTTCTCTGTGACAGCATCTCAAATATTGGAAGACTGCTATCATGTCACCCATAGTCCTTTACTTTGTTAGGCTAGACATAGCTAGTTCTCTCAATTTTTCATTGTACGGTTTAGCCTCCACCAATATTTTTGCTGCTCCTCTTTGCTCTCTCTAAGGTCTCAGTATCTTTTTTCTTGTGTTGTGTTAACCAAACTGGACACAATATTCCTAATGTACTCTTATCACTGCAGTATAAAGTGGTACTAACACTTCATGTGGTCTCTTTATGGATGCATGATTGAATTTGCTTTTCTGGTAGCTGCAAAACACTGTGTTTGTCCACTAGAACACCTAAATCCCTCTTGCAGTTACTACTATTCAGCCAAGTGCCACCTATTCGATTCCTGGAGATTTGTTTTTCCCCCCCTAAGTGTAAGACCTTGCTTTTGTCACTTGAACTGCATTTTGTTGGATCCAATGTTCAAGTCTGCCAAAATCCTTCTGTATTTTGAGTTTATATTCTAAAGTGTACACTATTCCCTGCAGCTTGGTGATATCTGCAGATTTTATGTGTTCCCTTGCACCCACTCATCTAAATGGTTTATGAAGATGTTGAAGTTCCTTACTTGGCCTAAAGGCATAATAGGCTTTCTAAAAAGTTGTAAACAGCCCAGAAATTCGGAGGTTTTGAAAATTAGTTAAGAAGCAAGAAAACAAAGAGACAGATAAATCAATCCATAATGGGAATATTTTCTTTTTCTGGGCCTGCATATATCAGAGCAATATTCAGTATTTGATTTTCCTTTCAAAACTGCCTGGGACTGCATCATTTTAAATACCATGACTATGTTTTGAAGAATTTCATAGCATTCCTTTTCCTGGGGAGCCAGAGTTCATTGCATATTAGATTTACTCCCATTGAAGCTTCACCAGATCAGGTGACTCCAAGCAAAAGAAATTTGTGTTAGAAAATCTGCCCTCCAGTTTCCTCTGAGTTTGTTTCTTGCCTTTGCTTTAAAATTTTGAATTGAAATCATTTTAAATGAACATTTATTCCCTCTACACTAATTTTTAAAAATGCACAATTTAATGCAATCAGGAAATAAAATATTAATGTGCTACCTCATGTTCAAAACCTCTATGCATACACCATTGAAGTATTAAGTCCTATTTGAATATTCAAGATTTAGCTTGCCTTTCTTCTCTTAGTTATGAATGGAGACATTTTATCTTGCTCTATATTTGAGAGAACATTTAAATATTGAATCTCCTTCCTGCAGTCCAGAGTGGTCATGTCCAGCAAATTAGGTCCCTCTTCATATACTTTTCTGACTTGCTTTGTCACATGTTCTCTTCACCCCATTATCAACTCAATCTAAGCTGTAAAATTGCAGAAACACCAAATGCTACCTTCGTGGTATACAAAGTGTTAATAGATATGCAGTTACCCTTGGTTGTACAAGTAATTCTAATCATGACATTCATAATCGAATTATCCAAGAAAAATGTTATTACAGTTAGATTTATCTAATACCACCACTGTATCTGAACAACATAATGCAGTCCATCCATCAAAAAAAGTAATCATTTACTTCTGTTTCTTTCCATTTTTAAGAACATTTTTCATCCGCTTGGCAAAGTGAATTATGAGCCCTATTTCAAACTTCACTTTTCTTTATAAGTTCATTTAGGAACATCAAAGACTTAAAAATGGGATGGGAAGAGAAATGACTCTTTCAGCATTTCTTCCAGGAATAATATCTTTTTGTTTGTAATATTTAATGGAGCAGCTGTTTTAAGCTAAGTAACAAGATCTGCTATTTCTCCTTAGGAAAATAATTTATTTCAGAGCAAACTGTTCTTTTGCTAAGATGTCAATTTATACATTGCATGGATGACTGTTTTAACACAAGGAACAAAGGAGAGCCATTTTACCACACATTTTAAACACAAATATCTGAACATTAACATTCAAGCACAAGTTTAAAAACAGAATGTCTCATTTCAACTAAAAAGTTGCTGCTGATGTAACAGTAAAAACATATAATATATTTCTTGCCCTGAAGGGAAGAATCTTTTCTCCTTAGTATTTGGTTGTTAAGGACAATTGAGCAAAGGATCCTGTTCCAATTTTCAACATTATGTACTGAATTATAGGCAACTTGAGCTATTTTGATCTCAACAAAATTTTGATCTCAATGGAGCTTTTAAGGACTTTAAAGAAATGAAAAATGTGTATCATATTCTTGAAACTGGAAGTGAAGTGCATACTCTGATTGAAGAAGCCAGAGACTGCATCTACCTTCTTGTAAAATTCTCAAAAAGTTGTAATAATGATTCCTTCCTAATAGTTCTCTTTCATGGTGAAGTTATTGAGCAACAGCTTGGATGGTTTCCTGTCATTCATAATCTTTTCAAGCTGAAATAAATTAATGTGAACACTGAAGCCAAGTCAAATTCACTTTTATATGTGGAGACTCATTGGATGAGTTTAGACCTATGACTATTTTAATCCAATTCCCTTCATAGGATTATTGTATAGTGGGAATAAAACTGAAGACAGGATTACTCTGTTTATCACCTTGAACACTGCAAGGAGTTGTGAGATAATAAGTGAGGCAGGAACTGTTGTCAAGTTCAGATAAACAGCCAAGGTTTTCAGAAAATCATACCATGGCTAGCAGTCAAGAGATGGGAATATACAGGATTAGACTGTCACTGAAATTTATAAAACTTGACAAGTCAGAGTCATTTTATTAGATATGACAGTGGTGATGTTCTCACAGGCCATGCAGTTGAGACACCAGATGGAGATTATTTGAGACTCCTGATGGGGATCAAAGTCTATAAGGACTAAATTGGTAATAATCATACTTGATCTTGTTTTGCCATTTAATGCTGAAGATACTGGAGCCAAACCAGAGAATGACCCAATGGTTTCGTGCAGGGGTGAAATGCTACCGGTTTACACCAGTTCGGGCGAATTGGTAGCGGCAGCGGGTGGTTTGGTGAACCAGTAGCGGCGGCAGCACAAGGCTCCGCCCATCCGCTCAGACGTTGTTACTTCGTGGTTTTAATCAGGAAGTAACCTGTTTTTGACCCTCTGCGCAAAGGGTCTAAAATCACACATGACGCATGTGCACATTTCCGAACCGGTAGGGAAGGTAAGTAGATTTCACCCCTGGTTTCATGTAAATGTTAAACAAATGTGTCAAGGATGCTGTTGGAAGGGAGGTAATCATCAACACAAGTTTTCCTTTTGTTTCATTGACAAGTAAGGTTAACTGAGGCATTCACTGCAATGGAATATGTGGATGACCTTGGGATATAAGGAGATGAGATACTGCCTAGGAAACAATCAGACAAGAGAGGCAGGAACCTCCAGTGATGTAATAGTCAGAGAAAGAAACTGAGGAAGGACCCATCCTAATGGATCAACTACCAATATCACTTAGACTTGTATACTGCTTCATAGTGCTTTACAGCACTCTCTAAGCCAGGAGTCAGCAACCTGTGGCTCTGGAGCCGCATGTGACTCTTTCACCCCTCTGCTGTGGCTTCCTGTCACTCAAAATATGCATCACAACTGCCAATGTGCGACAACCACGACATGCTATTTATTGAGCTTTTCAACCCCTGGTAGGCCAACCATGGATAAATCCAAGAAAAGAAAAGTTTCAGAAGAAAACAGATCGTTTAATTCAACTACATATGCTAGTTTTGTGGCCGCTCAAAAAATAGTCAGGCACGGGAAGGGTTTTGTGGCTCCCGGTGTTTTCTGTGGGAAACAGATCCAAATGGTTCTTTGAGTGTTTAAGATTGCAGACTCCTGCTCTAAGCAGTTTACACAGAACATATTGCCCTAACAGTCTGGATACTCACTTTACTGACCTCAGAAAAATGGAAGGCTGAGTCAGCCTTGACCCAGTCAGGATCAAACTTCTGGTAGTGAGCAGTGTGAGTTAGCTTGCAATACTGCATTCTAACTACTGCGCCACCACAGTTTCATCAAACAATTAAATGTGGTGGTGGTACAAAATTCCGTACCTTCAGACTTAAAAGATTCTATTAATACAGTTTTACAATATAGTAGAATTAATTCATCTAGTGGTATTTCCTGTCTGGTTTACCTGAATGGACTGACATTAGAAGATTAACCTATTTAATTACCAGTTTGCAAAGCTTTGAAGTGTTGCTTCCCTTCAACTTGAACCATCCCTTTGAAGTTCTGTTTGAAACAATTAATCCTTCTTGCTCCAGTTACAGAAGGCAAAACAGTTTTGCTATTTCTATTCAAGGCATTCTTCAATAGATCTAAGAATGGAGAAGCCATTCCAGGTCTTCATGTCAGATGCTGGAAGTGCCAAAAGTGCTTCAGAACATGTCTGCATTTTAACAATTTCTATCTCACACGCATTTTATTCCAAATTTCATGATATCATTTATTTCAGAAAAATAAATGCATCCATACATATGCATAAACTAGAAGAGCATAATACACATAAACAGACTAGACTATGGTGGCATGTAGATATATTAAGTGTATTAATAATATGTTGTTTGTTATTAATGTAAAATGTATGTAATTAAATGTCTAGCTCTAAACTTTGGCTAATATGGGCAAATAAAAATAAGTAATGAAAATTTCTACATCTTTTTCAGAACAGAAATATGGAACGACATCTTGAAGGTGAAAGATGTGAATATATTGAACTATGTACTTCCAAGTCAAGAAACAAACTATTTTGAAATAATTATGGAGGACATGTATTTTGGGGGGAAAAATCTTTAAAGCCCTCTGTCAGATTATTCATGAACTGGCAGAGACATGGTAACAAGGTCAGCCAATGAATAGGCATAGCAACTAAGTCAGCCAATTGGGAGTGAGACAGACTGGAGCCAGGGTGTGTCTTAGTCTGCAGCTTCTGAGTCTGTGCAAAAAGGAAACTGAAATTAGTTTGGGTTAAGCTCTCAGCTTTGAAGCTGCAAATAAGTCTGAACTAGTCTAGTCTGCCTCTCTGAACTGATATGAAACTGAAGAACCACTCTTGGTATTGTATATATTACTTCATCTGTTATTGTGTATATAAAGAAGTTAATGAATCCAGCTGAATCAGTTATATGTGTGTGCTTCTGGATTTGATTTTTGCAAGAAACTCTGATACCCTCTACATGCCCAATTAATGTATCTAGGTTATGTTACACATTCATGAAGGGATTGGTCTGTTAAATGATCAATCATTAAAGTGACATCATCTGAGTTATACATGAATTACCACTTTATATGGAATTTGTCCAAATAGTCATTTATCAAGTAGTATCTCCACCTGATTAAGTACCAAGTTGCCAGAACAACTTTATCAAATAAAGTTGATAACTGATAAGAGGAATGGTGAATGATAATGGGCAATGAATGGGGAGAAAAAATTAACCAAATAATTACAACCAATAATTACAAGTACTCAAACATGTTACTATTTGGCAAGTGATCACTGGCATCCATCTGCTCCTGTTTTCTTTTCTTTGTTTACTACAACACATATGCCCTCATGCTTTATCAACAGATTGCTCTTTCATATAATGCTTAATTAGGTAAATATTATCCAATGAAAATAAGAAAATACTAGCACAAGAGATTTGAAGCAAACTAGAACCTAACTAGTTGTTTTCATCACCAGTTGACACTTTCCATTTTCCAACCAGTAGACTTATTTCCTGTATATTCTCTTTATCCAAAAAATATTTCTTGTTATTATGAACTACTCCAATAAAGTGCTCCCAGTTATAAAGGTCTATAAATGGAGGAAGTTATGATGGAAGAGAATAAGAATTTCCAGAAACAACAAATAGTAGATAGAAATCAGGGAGGGAGGGAGGGAAGGAGGGAGGGAGGGAGGGAGGGAGGGAGGAAGGAAGGAAGGAAGGAAGGAAGGAAGGAAGGAAGGAAGGAAGGAAGGAAGGAAGGAATTTCACTCCTTATGGCTAGAGGGAAGAGAAGCAACTTGGAAGGGGAGGGACGCAGAAAGAATACTGATTGGTAAGGCTCAGCCAATGAGAAGGAGGCTGGAAAGCTTTCCCAGCAAGGAAATTGCCCAGCGAATTTGCTGGAGGAGCATCAAGGGATGAAGAATCAAGAGGAGATAAAGGCTAAATCAGAGAAGACTCATCTCAGAAGGTGGATCAAGTAACCAAGCACAGGAGAATAAGGAAGACTGCTGTATGACCTACTAATTGGCTTTGAACATTTTGTAGGATGTGTTTGTTTATTTATGTACTGTGCCTTTGAAAGAAGATGGTTGTATTTGATTTTGTATGTATTCATGTGACAAAGGCAGAATGGCTACTTTCAGAGCAAGCCTTCCCTCACTTGGACTCTCAAAAAGTCCAACCCTTTAAAGATAAAGGTAAAGGTTCCCCTCGCACATATGTGCTACTTGTTCCTGACTCTAGGGGGCGGTGCTCATCTCTGATTCAAAGCCAAAGAGCCAGTACTGTCCAAAGATGTCTCCGTGGTCATGTGGCCGGCATGACTAAATGCCAAAGGCGCATGGAACGCTGTTACCTTTCCACCAAAGGTGGTCCCTATTTTTCTACTTGCATTTTTTACATGCTTTCGAACTGCTAGGTTGGCAGAAGCTGGGACAAATAATGGGAGCGCACCCCATTACGCGGCACTAGGGATTTGAACCACTGAACTGCCAACCTTTCGATCGACAAGCTCAACATCTTAGCCACTGAGCCACCATATCCCTATTCCAACTTTTTAGTGCTATTTAAAACTGTTTTTGTATATCTATGACATTGAATGCTTGCTCTTTCTCTAATACAAAAGTAGTAAAGCTGCTTACAATTCAAGGTTTATATTTTTTTTCTTATTGGATTCCCCTGGGAGGATTGAAGGCATACCTTAGAGATCTTTTGGTTGAAAACTTGTCAGCAGTCTTGTCTAAAGTAAGTGGCAAAAGAGTTGGGAAGATTTTCTTTGGAGTATCTCAGGGGACTCAACTTCTCAAACTCAGGACAGTCTCTGTCTTAAAATAATAACCAAAGTTATCCGCTTGAAAACCACCTAAAGTCCAAGATCCAGATTTAATGTCTTTCAACTCACTTCCTATCCTGAATCTAAGAACAAATAAATACTTTCTCTCAAGATGTATTTCCATTTTATCAATTTTTCCTTGCATGTCAGTATTACATCCATGATATGAATGCCTGTTCTTTCTTCATATGCCACAGAAAAAATTATCTGTGAATCAAACCCATAATTTATTAGAAAACCCATTTTAACCTGGGATGTATTTCTATTAGATCTGTTTAGAAGAATTGTCTAAGTCTGATTCTGAGCTACGTTACCCAACAAAAAACACAAAACGATTGTGTGAAAAAGAAGCCGGATTTTATCTGAAGAACCAGAAACACAAAATGGAGGTTTAACTTTTCAAAGGTGGTCAGGAGGTTAGAAAGCTGGAAGGGATGTTATTTATAGCGACAATGGGCTTTGATCATGAAATAATAGACTTTAATGTGAAGCACGTTAGATGTGAACATTAAGATGTCCTTGCCCTGAGGACGTGGGAAGTCCTGGAAGGAAGAGCATTTCTTGCTCTGTGGGGTGGTGATCTCAGATATGTAGAACCCTTCCTAGGTGTGGATTTTGTATGAGGGGGGTCTGGCATCCCAGTATTGACACAAAAGATTTCCCTTATCTTGAGGGGATTCTGTCTCTTTGCTGGAGCCAGAGAGGCATGCTTAATCGATTTCGGTCCAAGTGTCAAATGCTGTGAAGAGAGTTTTCTTTGTATCTTTATTTCGAGACTTGCAGGCAGATCAGAGGTGGCTGTGTGATCTGGCTAAAAGGGAAGGGGATGTCAGCAGAGCTTTTATCTTCCAAACACTAGAATAGTTGAAGCCCCTCATTATTTTTTTGGTCTTTCCTCTGTGAATGTTTAGCTATCTGATTCAGGAAAGAATATGGCCCTTTCCCCACTTTTCTCCATAATTTGAGATGATTTACCCAGCCTTTTATAAGGATTTATCAATACCTATACTGTACTGAAGTAGGCTATCATTAATAGCATAATAAACTGACATATGGTGAACTGTTTTTCCTCATCAAAATCTTGTGTGTGAATTTAATCCAATTAAGGAAAATGAAATGAAGGAACCCCATTTTTTCATGAAAGAATTACTCATGAAAATACAGCCTAGCTTTAATTTACAAGCAATTATATTCATTTAGGGTGGGGACTTCAATTAGTTAGTCTTTGAAATGAAAAGGAACCCACATTTAATTTACTGTCATTTGGTTAGGTGAAAGAGATTAGCCAATTGAGCGACATTGCAAATGAAATTCATGGGTGGAATGTATTGTTTCATTTGCTTCGCACAATCATTGCACATTAATTAAACCAGACAAGCCTCTAATTAGTGTCTCTTACCTGAAGTTCTTTCCATGAACATCTAGACCACACCAAGATCGAGGATTTGGACTAAACAAACAGAACATTTGTTCTGTTCTGTAACCACAAAAGTATGAAGGCTATTGCTTAGCACATTGTAAGCCGCCCTGAGTCTCTGGAGAAGGGCGGCATATAAATCAAATTTTTTAAAAAAATAAAAAAATGAGGTAGAACATTTACCTTCTGCCTATTTAAACGTAATTGCTATGGACCCAGCGTTGGTAGTCCATTAAAAAAAAAGAGAGCGACTAATCAATATCAAACTTGTAAAGCATGTTAAAAAAATAAAAACATACAGAAATCTTAAAAAATAGAGGCGGGAGCAAATTATATATTTGACAGAGAGAAGTGTTGTTTTACAAGAAAACCAAATCTCCCAACAGTGCCAAAAGAATGTTTTTACAAACTGGTGAATGGCACTAAGCCTTTATTAGCGAGTAGTGATTCACTGCTCCTTAATCACTTTTTCCTCTCAAGTATTCCTAAATATTGGGTTAGGAGGAAACAGCCCAATAGAGAGTTATGTATTTGCAACAGATACTCCCAAACCATTAGTTCTATGTCTGCTTTTCATTCATGTTGCCTATCAGGGGATTTATTGAATGGTAGGATTTTGTTGCCTTTCTGAATGTAGGGAAGATTGATTCAATAGCTAATTATAATGCCCTCTGAAAGAAACATTTCATGCAGATAGCCTGGTCTTCATCTGCAGATGCTCCCATGCCAAACAGAACAAAAACTAAAAACAAACCGAAAGAAAAACAGCTGTGGTAGGTTAATCAAATGTAAAAGAGGAAACGCCAGTTGAAAGATTTACCAGGTAAATATTTCCTTGAGCATATTATGTTCCATTGGTTGCAGTTGTGGCTATTACAGTCTCTAGTAGTAATGAGGGATCTATTTGAGTTATTAGCAAAATGGAAGTGAATTAAAAAAAAAATATCTGAAATTATTTTATATTCTTACAAGATCTATATGAGATTAATTCATAAGGTTATTTCTTTATTAAATATTTTCTGAGCACTTATCATTGCCTATATTGTACTGATATAGGCTATCATTACTATCAGACTCTTTCTAGCATTTCCTCCCAATAAATTGTCACATGACATATGATAGAGCAATAGTAGAACTATTAGATGATGATGAAGGTGCCAGTTTAAATATAAATTCTTTGCAGATTAGTGACAAAGATTGGAATAAGTGCTGATTCTTAGAATGCTGATTTTATGATAATTCTATTTAATAATGAACTGGAATAATGTTTTAATATGCTGCTTTATATATTTGACACATTTCCCTAAATATCTTTTGTTGTTCTCGGTCGTTTACAGTCTCAATTTGGTTTTTATGTTTTGTGCGATCCCATTGCGAACCGGTAGTAAAGGTAAGTAAAACCCACCCCTGAAACAGATGGTGTCATATTGCCTCCCCCGACATTGAGAGTGGGCTGTTCAATCTTAACTGTCAAATCTTAATTTGACTCCTCTTTCAAACCAGCAGCCCTTTCTGTCCAAATGTGGACTTTGCTGTCTTCAAAAGAGTGACTTGTCTTTCACATGCAGATGGACTGCTGAATTTTGTCCTGATGATGTTATTCTTCTATGTTGTGTCACGCATTTGTGAAATGGTTGTTTTATTTCTCCAAGAAAAAAACAAAGTCCAGTTGTCTTTTGAAAAACCTTTGGGAGAAATGCAAAAAAAGCATTATGTTTGTAATACCATGTTTTCCCGAAAATAAGACCTTGTCTTATATTTTTTTTGAACCCTGAAATAAGTGCTTGGCCTTATTTTCAGGGAGGTCTTATTATTTTGGGGCACATGGAGCAAGACGGGGCTCCTGTTGCCATCTTATCTGATTTCCAGCTCTGTCCCATAACCCTAACCAGAGGAAATGGCGGGGAACAGATGTGCATGCGTTTAAATATTTTCTGGGAGGCCTTATTTTTCTGGGAGGGCTTATTTTCAGGGGAGGGCTTATTTTTTGGGGGGAGGGCTTATTTTTGGGGGCGGACTTATTTTCAGGGAAACACAGTATGTGTGAGTGAAGATCTGGTTAGAATTTTATGAGAGGAGAAAAACTACACGATTATACAATAACTACTCAGCTAAGATAAATGTATGTTACGCTGTAGCAAAAAGAAGATGAATAATGTTGAGCATGATCCATCAAAAGGAATCTGGCTACCCCACAATTCTGTCCAAGGATTAGAGGCTGGGAAAATACTGCCATTGGGTTTTGTATTTACAAGATGGAATCACAGAGAATTAAGGCACGGATCAGTCCATCTTGTATATCTAAAGGATCGAAGGACATAATGAATGAGTTTTTTTCATCAAAGTTTGACATCTAATTGTTGCATGCTTTAGCTGCAACTTTTTGTTTTTCAGCAAGGAAAAATAAAAAGGTCACATTATATTAAAATAGATCTTTTTCCAAGATTGGCTGCGGAATTACCCTCTCTCTTTTTAACCTTATAAATTATTTCCCGGTTTGGAAATGTAACAATCTCATGACAGATAAAGATAGTAAAATTTTATTTAAAAAATAATAATTCAAAAGACATGATGAATGAAGCTTGATTACAAAAATACAATCAGTACTCTCAGCAGAGTATAATATATCAATGGTCCATTATAAATGATTATCTTGAGAAAGATGGATTTCAAATTATATATTGGCTCCCAACAAATTAATATGAAAAAAAAATCTGAATTCAGTTTAATATTGTCTGACTTAGACCAAAAAAAAAAAAAGATTAATGCATTAATTAATCTAGCAAAGATTTAGGCATGTGTGTCTATGTGTGTAATTCTAGAACTTTGGCTATTTCAGGTTGATCCCAAAATAATAATTCTAATTTCATCTTTAGAGGTATGCATCATAACATTTTAAAATTGAGATAAAAGCATAAAGATGCTTATTTGCGTGCCATAAAATGCAATCCTTTTTATTTTTCACCTCAAAGAGAAAATGTATCCTTAACATAGGGAATGTAGTTCCTATAGTATCTCCTACTGAGAAGTCCCTTAATCTAATTCAGAGATTTTGATTATTTTTACTGAAATATACAGTATATATCTGAGTGACAACTAGGTAGTTTTATGTGGAAACAGATTTCATTTGCCTCTTGACTATGAATATCTCCTTTGAGTTATTCTGGTATCTCTATGACACATGAGAACAATCTTAATAGAAGTCTTCAAGCAGAACATGGTGATTTCTAAAAATGTACTTTGTAGGTGTATGAAAAAGAGAATGAAACATTGAATCCTTTAATAAATTTCATTGAATTCTTCAATGAAATGACATGAACATTCATCTAACAAATCACCTTAACTAACTGAACATACAGAGGCACAGATGGAGGGGGGGGGGAGAGAGAAAATGATTTGTCATTGCCTCCTTCCCAGGGATGAGAGAGAGTGACTGGCCCAAAGTCCCCCGTCTGACTTTGTGTTTATGGTGGAGCTTGTACTCATCCCTTCTGGTTTCTAGTCCAATGCCTTAACGACTAGACCAGCAGGGAAATCCACTTACCTTCGCTACCAGTTCGAGAACGGGTAGCGAATGCGCAGATGGTAAAAAACCGGGACATAGAACCGGAGGGATTTCACGGCTGCACTAGACCAAACTTGCTTTCAAATACACTGTAGCTCAAGTTAAATTTAAAGGGTCATATGCCCTTGTATTTTAGTATGTGACTATATATATGACTAAGACTTTCCCTTCTTAATAATGCTTTGAACTTATAAGATACGTTTATCTTTCTTGTAATTATTTATTTTGTGATAAGTTCCTATTGGTCATTATCTCTTGTTACTAACCAGTTGTGATTTGTTTTTACTTTAATTTTATTATCATTATACAGTTTTGGGTCTCATTCTGCTGTTTGGGATTTTCAATTTGTTCAGGCCATTCTCCCTTGAGAGTGGAGACAGCAGCCAGATGTGGGTTGTGCTCATTGGTCAGAAGGTAGACTGAGCCTGTCAAAGAAACAATTAAACACACCCCTGTTGCCAGGAGCCCCAGCTTTTTGCTCAGTCGTCAGACTGGACGGTTGTGTGGATTGCTAGTTCTGACAGTTGGTCTGTTACTAGTTTAGCTTTATCTTTAGGATTTTCTGGTTTTTGATCTTGGACTTCTAATTTGACTATTCTTCTGGTTACTGATTTGGCTACTTAGAGATCTCTCATTGCTGCAGTTTGGATCATCCCTGTCCTGGTCAGTATTGGGGCTGGTGGAGTTTTTCGCTCCCGGGAGGACCGTTTCCTACCGCTGCCTTTTCTGGCGGGCGCTCGCCTCTCTTGTGTAGCTTGCCTTAGTGGAGGCGTGTGCTCCCGATTAATTTGTGACTGGAGAGGTTTCTGACTGTTAACAGAGGCTTGTCTGTTGCGGAATTTAGCGCTCCCTGGGCTCCAGCTGTTCTATCGGCTGTTCGAAGGGGCTGGTGCTTCCCTGCCTGCGTGAGGGTCGCTTCTCCGCCCGGCCACCGCTTTCGCCTCGCTTATCTGCCGCCTCTCAGCTGTTTAGAGCACTGATAGCTGCCAAAGCGGAGCTCCGCGCTCCCGGCTCTCGCCGCTTGCCGGCATCATTATTACCTTTTCGGAAGTCTGTAGCCTCTGATTGGAGTTCCTGGGGCAGTTTTGCTGGCTTCCTTCTAGCAATTTGATTCCGTTGGCCTTGCTGTTTGTTCCTCAGCGAAAGCCCTTTTGGCGCTCGCTTATTTTAAGCTCTGGTGGCCATTTTGTCTTGGTGCTGTGAGTCGGCCGCCATTTTGTGGGTTTCTCACTCCTCGCTTGTGTCGGCTGTGAAGCTGAATTTTTCCTTTCTGGCTAGTCATAATTACACTCAGCTCTTTGGTTATTGACGGCCGGGTATTAAAGGGCCCATATATATATTACATTTCCAGGCGAAGATCCAAGGCGGGTTTTTTTGCCTAATCATGCCTAAGGCTCAAGCTAAATCTAAGCATGGCCAGAAGGCCACTATTCGTGAACAATCTGAGATGTCCAGCAGTAACAACCTGCCTATTGGGCAAGGCGTTGGGGCGCAGAATAAGGCTATAACTGCTGGCAGAAAAGGTCCCTCTTTGGATTCCACTCCTATTGAGATTCAGGAGAAGACTGCTAGGGGTTCTCATAGGACATACGGTGATGTTAATTCCCGGCAGTCCAAAAACACCAGCCTTGCTGCAAAGGAGCCCATACATGACAGATCTTTGAATCAGGAGCAGATGTCCTTGCAAAATTATCAGCCTTCAATGGACTCTTCTGATGTATGGGGCTCAGTTCCCTCTGAGGGGATACGTTTGGTTGTGGAGTCTAGCGCTCCCTTACCTCCAGTGGTTCATCCACCCCCTTCTTCTGTGTCTAGCCGTCCCTCTGTGGAGGTTGACCAGTCCTGAGGACAGGCTCCTGGCTCCTGGCAGCCAGAGGACATTCAGCGCACCAAAGAAAATTTTGGTGGTCCGCAGAAAAATTATTTGCATTTTTAATATTGCACTAAATCAGGGGTCCTCAAACTACGACCCCAGGACCAGATATGTGCAATGAACATTTGTGTTGCTACACAGAGTCTCCCCCTTCAAGGTCTTTTTGTGTGGGGCAGGGAGTGGGGCAGAAATTCCGACTTGGGGTCTGCTTCAGCCTCCTGGTATGGGGCTTTGAGCGAAGGCTGGAGGGAAGTGCTGCTGGTGGCAAAGAGCTGGAGGACCTTGTTCCAGTGGGACTGCATCATGGCCTGGAACTGGCTGACCATTTCAGTCTGCTGAGCCTCCAGGTGCCGGTAGCTGGCCTTGCACTCCCCCAGGTCTTTCCTCTGCTTAGAAAGCCTATGCTCGTAGTCCTAAGTGAGGTGCTTCTGCTGAGCCTCTTGGTCAGATCCAATTTGAACTGAGATGTTTTGCCAACTCTTTCTTGTGGTGGCTGCTTAGCTCCAACAACTGCTTCCTATTGGGGCCCTAAGGAGCTTGGGTGGGGAGGTGAGGAGTTGGCCACGCCCACCCAGTCATATGACCCCCCCTAGCCACACCCACTCAGCCGGTCATTAGGCAGATCATATTAGTGGTCCGTGGGATTTAAAATTATGAATTTAGTGGTCTCTGCGGTCCAAAAGGTTGGTGACCCCTGATCTAAAGCAGTTAATTGACTAAACAATTACAGATATAAAACTGAGCTTTAGCAACATAATCCTATGAATGAATAAATTCCAGTGGATTTACTCCTAAATAACAGTACATGGGTTTATGTTCTTAGATTTCTATTTATTTATTCACTTATTTCTTACTTGTTATTTTAAAAATTATTAACGTATGAATTAGATTTGTCATCAAATAATTTTAGTTTTAAAATTTTCAATCCATTTATATCTATAGGCTTTGAATTACTTTTTAAAAAAATAGTTAAAGTGGGAAAGATTAAAAAAAGAAACAAGAAAAAAATATGCCTATATATGTCCTAGAGATTCCCTGAAATTAGTTGCTTTGTTTGAGGTGGAAAAAATTGTGATATTTTTTTTTTCTGCTTTAATTTCTGAGGCATTGGTTTAAATGTGTTGTACTACAAACTTCATTTTGGCTGTCCATAAAAGTAAATATTATTAAAATATGCTTTCTTCTAGCCCAGGGATCAGCAACACACGGCTCTGGAACCACATGTGGTTCTTTCATCCCTTTGCTGTGGCTCCCTGTCGCTCAAAATATGTGTCACCAACCACCAATGTGCGATACCTGCCGGCACGTGATTTATTGAGCTTTTGGACTCTCGGTAGGCCAACCATGGATAAATCCAAGAAAAGACAAGTTTCAGAAGAAAACATAATGTTTAATTCAACTACATATACTAGTTTTGTGGCCACTCAGGAAATAGTCAGGCACGGGAAGGGTTTTGTGGCTCCCGGTGTTTTCTTTTCTTTGGGAAACAAGTCCAAATGGCTCTTTGGGTGTTTAAGGTTGCCGACCCTTGTTCTAGCCAAAGTTTTGACAACACAAATAAAATGACTTTAAGGATATACAGATATATTTCTTTAATTACTCTCAAACAAATCATGATAAAAGCACTGCAAACATTTGGCTTCTTTGAAATCAGCTTGAGGTCCAGAGAGAATTATTTTTCTGGCTTTGCAGCAAATTTATTGTTATCATTATTACCCTGTATTTCGGTCCAGAGGGCATTCAAGGAAGCTAGAAGTACAAAAAACGAGAACGAAAAGGTAGAAAAGAAACAATTAAAATCTGATAAAGGCAATCAATATTAGCTAACCTGCTAGTGATGAAAGCATTCTAATTCATCAAAGGTTTTATCAATTCTTTCCAGAGAAGTAAGCAGTTGTTAAGTAGCAGAAAAGTGATGTTCAAGGAATAATAGAGGCTTCTTCCATTTCAAGAGTCCCCTTACTTAATCAGATTGTAAATGATACACTAAATTGTTTTTTTAATGTAACGGAACACTGGTTAATCTATATAGATGGCTAAGTATTACAGGCATTGATAAATGCATCCTGAGACCAATAGCAGAAAGATGGACACATCAATAATCCTGGGCAAGAGTAGCCCAAGGAAGATGAATTTCTGAAAACTGTCATCATGATAACCTTTCATACTTTCCAAGTTGCCCTTTTTATTAAACCTTACTAAATGTTTCTTCCTCGTGCGTGTTCCAATTCAATGGTCTTTCTATAATGCCTCACATTACAAGTCTAAGGTTGACTTCAGTATGTGATGATGGTAATGGAGATGATTATGATGATATCAATTTATATACAGTGCATTCAGAAAGTATTCAGACGAGGGGTGGGTTCTAAATTTTTTTACTACCAGTTCTGTGGGCATGGCTTATTTTGTGGGCATGGCTTGATGGTCATGTGACAATTCTTTAGGATTTAGCAGAGGTACTGGTCTACCAGGCTTTTAACTGCTTGCAGAGCTGTACTGGTCTACCCATTTGTTTTTGGAGTTGCCGGTCTACTCATTTGTTTTTGGAGGCGCCGGTCTACTCATTCATTTTTGGAGGCACCAGTCTACCACCACACTGCCTTTTAACACTGATCAGCTGTAGGGCAGCCCTTTGAAGCCCCGCGGCAAGAGGTTAAACAAGTTTTTTCCTTCTAGCCGATCAGCTGGGACTCGGGAGGCAGCAATAGATTGGGGGTGGGGCTAAATAAAAGGTAAGAATAACATGGGGGTGGGAGGGTCCAGCTCCTGAACAAAGAGAATCAGTTCGGTGATGTCATATCGCCACCGCTACCAGCTCGGCTGAATCGGCCCAAACCAGGAGGAACCCACCACTGATTCAGACCCCCTTCACTTTTTTCAAGTTTGTTATGCTGCAGCCTGATTCTACAGTTGTTGAAATCCCCCTTTTTTCCCCTCATTAAACAACACTCGGTACCCCATAATGACAAAGTGAAAACAGCAGTTTAGGAATGAAAGGGAAAAAACCCCTGAAATATCACATTGGCATAAGTATTCAGACCCTTTGCAACAACACTTGAAATTTAGCTCAGGTGCCTGCCATTTCTTTTGATCATTGCTGGCATGTTTCTACACATTGATCGGAGCCCACCAATTGATTGGACATGATTTGGAAAGACAAACACCTCTCTATAGAAGGCCTCACAGCTGACAATGCATACTGTAGCAGAGCAAAAGCTGTGAGGTCAAAGGAACTGCCTGCAGAAATCAAATCTCACCGGCTCAAGGTTGACTCAGCCTTCCATCCTTCCGAGGTGGGTAAAATGAGGACCCAGATTGTTGGGGGCAATATGCTATTTAGTATATACTATAGTATATAGTATATACTATAGTATATACCAAAGTAGTCTTTGGTGTAAGCTGCCCAGAGTCCTTGGAGAGTGGGCGGCATAGAAATCATCATCATCATCATCAGACACAGAATTATTGCAAGGCCAAGATCTGGGGAAGGTTACAGTGAAATCTCTTGTTTGTCTTTTTTAAAGTAAAATGACTGATTTGAAGAGCTAGTGTGTGTGGGACATTTGCCATGTAATTATGTCATTCTTAAGGATCCTTTGAGTGTGTAAATTTTAGAACGGGTTATTTCGAGAAGTGGTGTTGCTGGCTACCAGCTTGGCTGGCTTTAAGAGTTGGACCATCTCATGGAAGTCATGGGGATTGATGGCTATTAATTTTGATGGCAATATGACTGTGTCTGAAACTCATCTGTTGGGAGACTAGGGGGCTTCCCTGTGAAGTTGGCTGGCCACAATCAGAACAGATTGCTAGACTAGGGGCCCCTTCCAATAGGGCTTACTTATGTTCATATCTTTTAACATATGTGCATCATAATATGTTTGAACCTTAGTTCTGGAGAATCTTTTTTTTAAAAAAATTAATCATACTTATATCCCTTTGCACTCGCATAGTCTCTTAGCGGCTATTAGAACAGTGTATGTTTGAGTGTGTATAAATACTTTATTTTACTACTTTTAGAGCCTGCCCAACTCCAAACAACTGTGGGAAGCTGGCAATTTAAAAAGTAAGAACAATCAAGTAGGGTAAAAAAAAAAAATCAAATTCATAGCAATAGCAATAGCACTTAGACTTATATACCGCTTCATAGTGCTTTACAGCCCTTTCTAAGCGGTTTACAGAGTCAGCATATTGCCCCCAACAATTTGGGTCCACATTTTACTGACCTGGAAGGTTGGAAGGCTGAGTCAACCTTGAATCCTGTCAGGATCAAACTCCAGACTGCGGATCGCATTGGCCTAGAATACTGCATTTTAACCACTGCATCACCAAGGCTCTTTGTTCCTTGCTAGACATTTTGGACAGTTGCTATGCTGTTCTTTTCTCCTTCTTATATTTCAATCTTTTGAGTAATATAGGAGAATATTTTTGGAAAATATATTGTGGTGAAACTCTTGAAGCTGTCTAACTGAATGTGGCAGGATTAATGTCCCCTAAATGAACTAGCCCTGCCGTTTTCATCCAATTCAAAGGAGAAGGGAAGTAGGGGAAGAGGAGCAGTGGTGGGATTCAAATTTTTTTACTACCAGTTCTGTGGGTGTGGCTTGATGGGCGTGGCGTGGCTTGGTGAGTGTGGCAGGGGAAGGATACTGTAAAATCCCCATTCCCTCCCCACTCCAAGGGAAGGATACTGCAAAATCCCCATTTCTTCCCGATTAGCTGGGACTTGGGGGGCAGAGAATAGATGGTGGTAGGGCCAGTCAGAGGTGGTATTTACTGGTTCTCTGAACTATAAAATTTACACTACTAGTTCTCCAGAACTGGTCAGAACCTGCTTAATACCACCTCTGAAGAGGAGGAAGAGGAAGTTTTTATGTTTCTCCATTATAAGTCAATTTTTATATAAAATCTTCAATCTTGAAGTTATTTGAATTGAATCAGCTTGCAGACATGAATCAGATCATGCCATCTTTGGATATTAGTCAAATCATGGCTGTGTTGCATTGGCTATCTTTTGGTGAAAATACTTCAGATTCAGGACAAAACCAAGTCTTTTGGTTTTGTGACATACTAATCATTATTAAAATATCTGGTTTGTCATTGGCAGAATCAGGATACTGGAAGAGGTGTTTTGGTTTTCATCCACATCTACTCTTTCATTAACATTAATACTAGATTCAAGAACCATAACTGTTTTAGACATGGTTTTCCATTAGAATGCCAGAGCATTGATTAGTTAGCGCGTTTGCCCAAGTGAAACTTTTATATTAATTCTGAAATTTCAAATTATGTGAAATATATATCTCTATGTGTGCATGTGTATACAAACCCAAACCCACACATACATACTAGACACCATGTTATAAGCCAGTATTGGATATCTTTGTTTTAATACCTAGTAGGGAACATTAGGGAAATTAGGAAAAAAACCCTAACCCTCAAAATGACTCTATAAAGCACTGCACACCAGAACAACTAGACACAAGAACATTTTTTCCTGAATGCCATCACTCTGCTAAAGAAATAATTCTCTCAACACTGTCAAACTATTTACTAAGTCTGCATTACTATTAATCTTCTCATCATTCCTATCACCCATCTCCTCCCACTTATGACTCTATGACTGTAACTTCGTTGCTTGTATCCTTACAATTTATATTGATATTGTTTCCTGATTGCTTATTTATACCCTATGACTTTCAGTAAGTGTTGTACCTTATGATTCTTGACAAATGTATCTTGTCTTTTTATGTACACTGAGAGCATATGCACCAAGACAAATCCCTTGTGTGTCCAATCACACTTGGCCAATAAAGAATTCTATTTTATTCTATTTTAGTAGGGAAAATTAATAAATCCTAGGAGTCAGATCTGCTATCGATATGTTCCCAATGCCAACATTCATTTATTTATTTTTATTCCCATGACTAAGAACTTTTGAAGTTCTTGAACTAAGAACCCTGAGATTTGGGAATTCAGTGGGATCCCATACAGTCATATATATGTTCTGGGAATCCTAGTGGCTTGTTTCCTAATATGAATCATCTCCATGGTGAACTTAAAAAGGGAATCTTTTTTCAAAAAAAATTCTAACTTTCGTGCATTAGGACACAGAAGGGAGAGGAAGCCATGTTTCACAGTCAGGTCTCAGCAAAATACCAAAAGATCCTGCTGAAACACTATCTAGCTTTAAAAAGTTATTTATATTTCAATTATTTAAAGGTCAAGGTAAGGATTTATTTCTGTATCTTGACAGTAACTTTCTAATTAGAGCTGATGAGTCTGAGAGAAATAGTTGATTAGCAAAATTGCTTCTTTATTAAACTGTTTTCCAAAGTTGCCAAGCACAGACTAGGAGAGCAGAATAGTGAAGTGGTGCAGTAACTTAACAAGTGTCGTGTTTGTGGCTCTAACTACCAAAGTCAAACAAAAGGGGGAAACAAACACTTACATTTGATATTTGGGGGACGTGCAGAATGAAAATTCGTCAAAGTCTGACATTCAATTATTTGTGCTTGTATTTTTTTATGAGTCAATTATTTCTCAAGCTAGCCTCTTGCTCTTCCTGTCTCCTTCCTCCTAGGAACATACCTTTTAAAACAACCAAAGATTAAATGCTATGATAGATTTGCAAAATTGTGGTGATGCTCAGTTAATAAGAAGGGGGGATATGCTAAAATCCGCAGCTGGATGACGTCTATATTATACTAACACTGAACCAAATGCAAAAATGACAGGAGGTAAGAGGGAATTTCAGAATGGCGGAAAATATCAAATCATTTTTCTGGTTGGGGGGGGTCAGTAACTGAATTAAAGTACCTGGACTTTCTGATAGTACGGGGCTTATCAGGAAGACAAGGTCTTAACACACATACCTATCATAAGACGAAAGCTTCTGGCTATCGTCAACAAGCCTGTGGCATTTTTTGATCAAGAAAATCTTAACCCAAAATAAATCTATTAATCAGGATTTGATAGTCAATTCATAGTGACTGCCAGGTCAGGCATAATTTAATATACTCCTTGACTCTGTCAAGCATTAAACAGCTCGGGTATTAATAGTCGGAGAAACATTTTTGGCCATATTTACCTATCTAAAATCCTAAACATGTTACTGGAGTTTAACCGGCCTCTCTTCTCCTAGCCTTCTGTAAAGCTTTGAAGTCCTGGTTTTTTTCCTCAGGCGCTGGAATAAGATTAGACAACTGCACATAAGAAGTTTGACGGTGCCAGTTTGTGTGTGTGTTATCATTAACATGTTTAGTTTTATAGTCTTAATATGTCATTTTAAGTTTTTTCCCCAAGTTTTTTATTTTTTATAAAAATGTCAAATCAATGCGTGAACAGTGTGGCACCTGGGCACTATACATTCCAGTACAAACAAAACTGATCAGATTAAACATGATTATTATTATTACATTCAATCAATTTATGAAATTCCCATAACAATGCACATCTCTATTAGGTTACAGTCTATCCTTGTTCAATCATTCCACCTATTTATCATTATTATTTTCATTTTATCCAATAAAAATGTAATACATTAATATTCCCTTTATTTCTCTCTCTTACTCTAGCTTTTAATCATATCGCCCTATATTAAAAAGCTTTTTCTTTCTTTCCTGTCTAACTTCTAATCATGTCACCTACTTACAAAAAGAGAAGAAGAATAAGAATAGAAAGGGAGAGATAGGAAAAGACAATTCAGTACAGCAACCAAGAAAAGGAATCATCCAACCATCATCTCTTGCCTGCTTTGTACTTTAGTTGCTATACTTTAAAAGAAAGAGGGTAAAAGCAGGGATGGTGTTCACTTATCTTCACTCTCACGCGCCATCTCTGTGCATGCACAGAGCCTCAAAAACAGGACGTGATGACATCTGGGTGGGTGGGCGGAGCCTTCCACTGCCACTGCTACCAGTTTGCCTGAACTGGATAGAACTGGCTAAATACCATCACTGGATAAAAAGAAAAGCATAGTATTGGATGGTACAGTGGTCTAAAGCCTTGTTATTAACATCAGCTGCCTGCAATTATTGCAGGTTCGAATCTCACCAAGGCTCAAGGTCGACTCAGTCTTCCATCCTTTCTAAGGTAGGTAAATTGAGGACCCAGTTTGTGGGGGCAATAAGCTGATTTTGTATAAATATACAAAAAGTATGAAGGCTATTGCTTAGCGCATTGTAAGCCGCCCTGAGTCTCCGGAGAAGGGCGGCACATAAATCAAATTTTTTTAAAAAAATTAAAAAAAAAAGCAAGTCAAAACATTAGAGAAAGAAAAATCATCTAGCCAGCTTCTCTTGGCCGCTTTAATATGTCATTTTAACTTTTGATTGGGAGCCACTCACACCCTCCTCTAGATACTTTCACTGGAAGCAATAAATAGTTATCTCTGAGAGAGAAGGTCTTTTCTGTTGGACCTGTTAGATTAGAATAGGTGGTACCTGCTCAACAGTAGTGACTGTGAGAGAAATCTAGGTGTCCTAGTGAACAACCACTTAAATATGAACCGGTTGCAGCTGCCAAAAACCAATGTAGTTCTAGGCTGCATCAACCGAGGCATAGTATTAAGAACACATTAAGTGTTAGTACCACATTATACTGCATTAGTGATCCCACACTTGGAATACTGCATCAGTTCTGGTCATCACATACAAAATTATTGGTAAGACCCTAGAAAGAGTACAGAGAACAGCAACCAGGTATGTCTAGTCCAGGGGTCGGCAACCTTAAACACTCCAAAGAGCCACAAAGGTCCTAACCGGAAGCCCCCTGTCTGGAGCTGACTGGAAGTCTGGTTTCCCCATCATAGTCTCCTCCTAGCATGGCGTCCTTTTTCCTCTACCTGTCCTAACTGAAAGCCCCAGCAATTGTGGAGCTAACCAGCAACAAGGAGCTGTAGCAGAGGGATGAATGAGCCACATGCAGCTCCAGAGCCACGGGTTGCTGATCCCTGATCTAGTCTAACAAAAAGAAGGACTGGGGTGACATGATAGTAATCTTCCAGTACCTGAGGGGTTCTCACAGAGAAGAATGGGTTGAGTTATTCTCCAAACCACTTGAAGGTAGGACAAGAAGTAACAGGCGGAAGAACATTTGAGATCCAACCCAAAACTAAGTAAAAATTCCCAGCCCAGACAATGAGAACAATTAACTAATAGAATGACTTGACTCCAAAAGTTGTGGTGGGTTGGAGGTTTTTCATTAGAGGTTTTTAAGAAGAGGTTGTGCAATCATTTATCTAGGACAGTGATGGCTAACCTTTTTGCTGTCATGTGCCAAAAGCGGGGGGAGCAGAGGCTTTCTAGGAGCCCGGGGAGGGCAAAAACAGCCTTCCCCATTCTCCCAGAAGCCTTCCAAAGGCTGGAAACAGCTAGTTTCCCAACTTCCGGTGAAACTGGAAGGCCTGAAAATCAGTTGGCTGATGCGTGCATGTGCACTGGAGCTGAGTTAGGGCAACACTCACGTGTCCACCAATATGGCTTCACGTGCCACCTGTGGCACCCGTGCCATAGGTTCGCCATCATGGATCTAGGATAATATAATTTCTCTTGTCTGAGCAGGGGGTTGGACTAGACAACTTTCAATGTCCTTTCCAATCCTGTTATTCTGTGCCATTTTATGAAATATCATCAACAAAAAAGATCTCTGGATACTGCAAGGATACTGTAAAATCCCCATTCCCTCCCCACTCCAGGGGAAGGCTACTGCAAAATCCCCATTCCCTCCCCACTCCTGGGGGAAGGATATTGCAAAATCTCCATTCCCGCCCCACTCTGGAACCAGTCAGAGGTGGTATTTTCCAGTTCTCCGAACTACTCAAAATTTCCGCTACTGGTTCTCCAGAATCTGTCAGAACCAGCTGGATTTCACCCCTGCTTGCATGTGGTTGCAGTTGGCTGCTTAATTGTCTTGTGTAGGAAAGTCTGTGAAAAGGTTGCTGTGCAGCTTAAAATTGGATCAAGCGACATAATATATCTTTCCTTTGGTCCTAACTTGCTCTTCAGATTTATTCTTTGATTTTGCTTTTCAGTTCTCAGCCAGTCTAACTATGTTCTTGTCCCTGTTTATGCATTTTATCATGCATACTGCTGAACGCATTCAGGTATTCTCTACAATTCCTAGATGATTAGGTATCATAGATGACACGGGTTTCCTCAAACAGAAGCATTACTTTCATTAATGTTGCTAGTCTACTTATAGCCTACACAGGCCACCTGTATGAATCAGCCCTTATTTCCATGAATCAAATCCGTTTTCTTTCTTTTCTTTTCTTTTTTTAGGCAACCTTGTCCTGAATTTTCTATTTTACTTGCTTATAGTTAAAATGTCAGGCCTGGAAGGCATTTTTTTAGTTGGGCCTTCAGGCCTGCCACATTGATTATGGTGGGAAACAGGGAGGGGGGATTGCATGGAGCCAGGGTGATATATGAATAGAATAGAATAGAATAGAATAGAATAGAATAGAATAGAATAGAATAGAATAGAATAGAATAGAATAGAATAGAATAGAATAGAATAGAATAGAATAGAATAGAATAGAATATCAGAGTTGGAGGTCTTCTAGTCCAACCCCCTGCCCAGGCAGGAAACCCTACACCACTTCAGACAAATGGTTATCCAACATCTTCTTAAACATTTCCAGTGTTGGAGCATTCACAACTTCTGGAGGCAAGTTGTTCCACTTATTAATTGTTCTAACTGTCAGGAAATTTCTCCTTAGTTCTAAGTTGCTTCTCTCCTTGATTAATTTCCACCCATTGCTTCTTGTTCTGCCCTCAGGTGCTTTGGAGAATAGTTTGACTCCCTCTTCTTTGTGGCAACCCCTGAGACATTGGAACACTGCTATCATATTTCCCCTAGTCCTTCTTTTCATTAAACTAGACATACCCAGTTCCTGCAACCATTCTTCGTATGTTTTAACCTCCAGTCCCTTAATCATCTTTGTTGCTTTTCTCTACACTCTTTCTAGAGTTTCAACATCTTTTTTTACATTGTGGCGACCAAAACTGAATGCAATATTCGAAGTGTGGCCTTATCAAGGCATTATAAAGTGGTATTAACACTTTACGTGATTTTGATTCTATCCCTCTGTTTATGCAGCCCAGAACTGTGTTGGCTTTTTTGGAAGCTGCTGCACACTGCTGGCTCATATCTAAATGACTGTCCACTAGGACTCCAAGATCCATATAGTCATAATATAGTCATAATAACATTCCTTTCTCAGAAAGTCAAAGACATCTTGCCCTGCATCTGGGAGGCTGGAACTGGGAAGCATCTCCAGTTAGAATGGTGTTTGGATTGGACCATGTGATGGACATGTGGGTGTTGGGCAAGGACTTGAACTTTCTTTTGGGCGGGGAAAACCTGGAAGCTTTCAGATTCAGGTTTGCCCAGATATGCCAATATGACATTTCTAATAAAATGTAACTTTGAGGAAACTCAAGCCTTGGAGTTTTCTTTCGTTGGGGGTGTTACTTGGAACCCTGACATAAAAGTTATTTGGTGCAGATGATGTGGGAAGAAGGAAGAGCTAAGCAAAGAGCAACATATCACACCAACATCTTGCACATTTTGTGCAGACAGTATTATCTAAAATCTAACCAAGTCCATAACTCTTTGAATTATCTTCTGGACAGGAATTAATTTAAATAATGTCCAGTTAGTGAATAACATTTGTAGCATGTTACAAATCCTTTCCTGGTGATGAGATAACATTTAGCTGAGGACAACAACATTCAAATTTAAAATAATAAAATATAAACCTGAGAGGTGCTTGTGGAATTGCAGCTCTGATAGATGATGAACTGATATAGTTGTGTAACATTTCAATGAGATGTGCTGACACCATTTAGGAAGTTAGCCAAATACAATAATAACTTTTATTTATAGCTATTTAATTCTTTGTTCCACTTGCTGGATGAGTTTCATTTTCAGAAAGATAAATTAGAGATTTAGTTCTGTATGTTCTGGGATACATTCCAATGACATTCATTTCTCAAAAGTCAGCAATCTGTCAATTAGGAGCTCTATTAAGAGGATTTTGTAGATTTGGCTTTAGTGTCAGAAATGGCAGGTGGAGGGCACATATTGGATAGTTCTGACACCTAACCTGTTGGGAGCAATGAAGTGAGAAGTTCATGGAATCAAGGTAAAAGTAAAGGTTCCCCTTGCACATATGTGCTAGTCGTTCCTGACTCTAGAGGGCAGTGCTCATCTCCATTTCAAAGCTGAAGAGCTAGCACTGTCCGAAAACATCTCCATGGTCATGTGGCCAGCATAACTAAATGCCAAAGGTACATGGAACGCTGCTACCTTCCCACCAAAGGTGGTCCCTATTTTTCTAATTGCATTTTTTACGTGCTTTCAAACTGCTAGGTTGGCAGAAGCTGGGACAAGTAACGGGAGCTCACCCCGTTACGTGGCACTAGGGATTTGAACCACTGAACTGCCGATCTTTCGATCGACAAGCTCAGCATCTTAGCCACTGAGACACCGTGTCCCTCCTGTTTTATGGAATACACCCCACATTTAGCCCTATAGGAAAACCAATTGAAACACCTTCCTTGAGTTTGCAAAGTCTGGGCCAAAAATTATAGTTTCTGAGTGGTCTATGACAACTCGTCATAGCCAACTCATCATGGGACAACTTGCTGTTGTGACCGAGGCCCAAGTAGTGATTACCAAACACAATTCAATCCTGAACAAACTTATTTTATTAAAACAGCTAAGAATTAATTCATTCTCAGCTTAGTCCAAAACAAATTCTTCATAACAAGTCTGTCGGCCTTACAACCAAACTTTGATGTCTTTGGCAACCTACCAAAGGCTTTTCTTGGCAAAACCCCCACAAAGTTCAAGAGACGCTGACAAGAAGCACTGGAATCAACGTTGCTTTTCTACAAAGAACCCAACGGCTTGTTGCTGCTCTTTTAAGCCTTATGGGAGTGGCAAATCATCTTCTGGCCTTACTCCCAAGTTGTCCTTTTTGCTTCAGCTGCTCTTGCCTTCTGGCAGCTCTTCGCATGCGTGCACTAGGAACAGGCTCCTCCTGTTCCTCTGCCTCTCTGCTGTCCAACTCTGGGGGCTCTGGAGTCCGCACATCGCTCCCAGATGGCCCTGGCCCCATCTCTGCCTCCGACGCAGAGCCCTCGTCCAGGCCTTCCCCAGACTCCAGGACTGGCCCATGTTCTTCCTCAGCCTCATCGCTGTCCAACTCTACTGCTAGCTCTGCAGGCTGCTGGTGGACCACAATACTTGCCATGGAATAAAAGTGAAGAAATAATGAAAAAAATCATTAAAGAAAGGATGCCAAAGGAGTGACAAAGTGAAATGTAAGTGATAGAATTTTTTTTTAAAGTAATTATTTTAAAAATTAAATGGAATTGTTGAATTGTCCCACAACCAATTGCCCTGTGGCGAATTGGCCATGGCAAGTTGGCTGTGGCAAGTTGTCCCATTCCAGTTCCTGAGAGGATCCTTGAAGGGCTATTAAGTATGGAAGATGTTCCAGCTGAGAAAGAAACCCAGAGTGGGAGGTCCTACTGAAGCAATGGAAGTCTTCTTAGCTGTCAGCAATGCTGAGCTGTTGTGGAGGAGAGAGGGAGTGGCCTTGAGGGACAGGAAGAATAGGTACTACTATGGCAATGTGAGGGGGGAGCGGACCTGACAGGTATTACGGAGACCTGGTTGGGCCAGGAGGGGGGGGTTCCCCTCGTTGAAATGTGCCCACCAGGTTTCCTCGCATTCCATCGGCCAAGGTTACAGGGCAGGGGCGGGGGAGTAGCGGTTGTTATTAAAGAAGGTCTGAGACCGAGGGAGGCCACAGTTCCTCAGACGACCAGCTGTGAGTCCCTTCTTGTGAAGTGGGGTCATGGGGTTCAGATGGGTTTGCTGGTCACGTACCTGGCTCCCTGCCACGTGGCAGCAGCCCTGCCCGAGCTCCTTGACGTTATCGCCGCGGTGGCAGTTGAAACCCCTAGACTTATGGTCATGGGGGATTTCAACCTCCCATCTGTCGGCGAGACGTTGGAGGTGGCTCGGGAGTTCATGGCTTCCATGACGGCTATGGACCTGACCCAGTTAATTCATGGCCCTACCCACATGGGGGGAAACACACTGGATCTGATTTTTGCCTCTGGACTGTGGTTGAGTGACCTTGAGATAGGGGACTTAGTCATCGAGCCCTTGTCATGGTCAGATCACTCTCTCCTTCGTCTTGACTTTCAAACCGCCGCACCCCGCCGCAGGGAGGCGGAGCCTGTTAGTTGGTTCCGCCCCAGGCGCCTGATGGAACTTGATAGGTTCCAGATGGAGCTTGGGCCATTTCCTGAGGCTCTGGCACACGCCTCGACCGGAGACCTGGTGGCCGCCTGGGATAGGGCGGCTACGGGTGCTCTGGATCGGGTTGTGCCTTTGCGGCCTCTGACCCGGCGCCGATCTCAATTGGCTCCTTGGTTTTCCGAGGAGTTGAGGGAGTTGAAGCGCCAGAAACGACGCCTAGAGAGTAGTTGGAGAACCAGTCGTTCTGAATCTGACCGGACACTAGTGAGATCCCATATTAGGAATTACTTAGTGGCGATAAAAGCAGCTAAATGTAACTATTTTGCTGCTCTTATTGCGTCATCAGATAATCGCCCAGCCGCCCTCTTCAGGGTGACCCGCTCCCTACTTCATCAGGAAGCGCGGGAGGACCCCTTGGAGGGTAGAGCTGAGGATTTTGTTCAGTATCTGCATGACAAAATCACTCAGATTCGGGAAGACTTGGACTCCGACTGGGTAGTCCCGGGGAGAGGGACAGGGGCAGGTCTTGTGAGTGTTATCTGGACTGAGTTTGATCCTGTGACCCCTGAGGACGTGGACAGGATTCTGGGCAGGCTGAATGCGACCACTTGTTTATTGGACCCGTGCCCCTCCTGGTTAGTACTGGCTTCCCGGGAGGTGACACGCGGCTGGCTCCAGGGGATTATAAATGCTTCGTTGGGTGAGGGTGACTTTCCCGCCGCCTTGAAAGAGGCGGTGGTGAGGCCTCTCCTCAAGAAGCCTTCCCTGGACCCAGCAATGTTGGTAAATTATCGTCCGGTCTCCAACCTTCGCTTTTTGGCGAAGGTTGTTGAGAGTGTGGTTGCGCAACAGCTTCCCCGGTACCTGGATGAAACGACGTATCTGGATCCGTTCCAGTCGGGTTTCAGACCCGGGTACGGCACGGAAACGGCATTGGTCGCATTGGTGGATGATCTCTGGAGGGCCCGGGACAGGGGTTGTTCCTCTGTCCTGGTCCTGTTAGATCTCTCAGCGGCTTTTGATACCATCGACTATGGTATCATGCTGCACCGGTTGGAAGAGTTAGGGTGGGAGGCACTGTGCTACGGTGGTTCTCCTCCTTTCTCTCCGACCGGTCGCAGTCGGTGTTGACAGGGGGGCAGAGGTCGACTCCGAGACCCCTTATATGTGGGGTGCCTCAGGGGTCGGTCCTCTCGCCCCTCCTGTTCAACATTTATGTGAAGCCGCTGGGCGAGATCATCTGTGGTTTTGGGGTGAGATACCACCAGTACGCTGATGACACCCAGCTGTACATCTCCACCCCAGACCACCCCAACGATGCCCTTGAAGTGATGTCCCGGTGTCTGGAGGCCGTGCGGATCTGGATGGGGAGGAACAGGCTCAGACTCAACCCATCCAAGACCGAGTGGCTGTGGTTTCCGACGTCCCGATATAGTCAGCTGGTACCATCGCTGACTATCGGGGGTGAATCATTGGCCCCGGCAGAGAGGGTGCGCAACTTGGGCGTCCTCCTGGATTCGTGGCTGTCTTTTGAGGAGCATTTGACGGCCGTGACCGGGAGGATTTTTCATCAGGTTCGCCTGATCCGCCAGTTGCGTCCCTTTCTGGATCGGGACTCGTTACACACGGTCACTCACGCCCTCATCACCTCTCGCCTGGACTATTGTAATGCTCTCTACATGGGACTATTGGTTACCACCTTTAAAGCGCTCCATGGCTTAGGACCCGGGTACTTGCGGGACCGCCTACTACCACCAATAGCCTCCCACCGACCGGTACGCTCCCATAGAGAGGGGCTCCTCCGGGTGCCGTCGGCCAAACAATGTCGACTGGCGGCCCCCAGGGGGAGAGCCTTCTCTGTGGGGGCACCCACTATCTGGAACGAGCTCCCCCCAGAGTTACGGAGGATCCCGGATCTTCGTGCCTTCCGCCGTGAGTTAAAAACTTTCCTGTTCCACCAGGCGGGCCTGGCCTAATTCTTTCCCTTTTCCCCTTCTATCGTAAAATAATTTAGAAATTTTGAATTGTAATATTTTAATTTGGGGGTTTTAATATTTTAATATTGTAAATTGGGATTTTAAATTATTGGGGCCAATGTTTAATTCGGTTTTATTTGGTTTTTAAATTTTGTATATATGTTTTTTATTTATGGCTGTTCACCGCCCTGAGTCCCCCCGGGGAGAAGGGCGGTATATAAATTTAATAAAATAAATAAATAAATAAATAAATTAAAAAAAACCAAAAACCTGAGTCTGAATCAAGACTGTAAGCATCTCCCTAGCTCACATCCCAAAGATTAAAAGCTGAAGCACATTCAGATTTACAAGGTTCTCTTACTATAACTTTAAAATAATATTGGGACTAAACTGCATGATATTCATTTCCTAGTCGAATCTAGATTGAAGGACTGACAGGTGGTGGGAATGGGAAGGGACAATTCAAACAAAAGTAGTTCGTAATCTCTCCTCTTCATGTAACACTCACCTCTTAAGTGGCAGAAAATGAATTAGGTATGGAATTTGTCTGCTTATTTTCCTTCCAGCCTCCCAAATACCACTATGGCTTTATGTTTTGCCTTTCACTCATAGGATTGTCATAAAAATAATTATTTGCATCCCTTTATGAAAATACTTACATTCACACTGGGCCACAAGATTGGGATAAATTAGATATCTTCGTCTTGCTTTTTCTCAGTTACTCTTTCCTTAGCCGTTCACTTTTCCAACTCTTTTAACAGAATAACAAAATAACAATACAATAACAACAATAGCAAAATAATAGAATAACAAGAGTTGGAAGGGAGGTCCTTTAGTCCAATCCCCTGCTCAAGAAGGAAACTCTATACCAGGGATGAAATTCAACAGGTTCTGACAGGTTCTGGAGAACTGGTAGCGGAAATTTTGAGTAGTTCGGAGAACTGGCAAATACCACCTCTGGCTGGCCCCAGAGTGGGGTGGGAATGGAGATTTTGCAATATCCTTCTCCCCAGGAGTAAGGAGAGAATGGGGATTTTGTAGTATCCTTCTCCTGGAGTGGGTAGGGAATGGAGATTTTGCAGTATCCTTTCCCTGGAATGGGGTGGGAATGGAGATTTTGCAGTATCCTTCCCCTGCCATGCCCACCAAGCCACGCCCACCAAGCCACACCCACAGAACCGTTAGTAAAAAAAAATTGAATTCCTTGCTGCTCTATACCATTTCACACAAATGGTTGTTTTGGGATAGATCATCTCTTCCTGGAATTATACCTTTTTAGCTGTTGAAAGACCCTGAATCAAATTAGCTCTAAAAAAAAAAAAGGTTTCCTCCCATCGGGTTGCTTCTCGCCAGGCCAATGACATTCATTGTTCTATGAAAATTGATTTGGTGGAATTATTTTGTTAGCTTTTTATTTATTACAATCAACTTTGTGGGCTGCCAGTTTAGTAGCAATTTTCTTCCAGATCCTTTTTAGCAGCAGTCTAATTAAACGACGAACAACAGCACAAAAGATTTTTTTTCCTTTTGTCAGTGCTATTGAATATGCTAGAATGTCTTTGTATTGAACTATATTTGACAGTCTCTCTCCCTCCCTCTCTCTCTCTCTCTCTCTCTCTCTCTCTCTCTCTCTCTCTCGATGGGCCCCTTCTCTTTAAAAGGGATATGAAGGCAGATTTAACATCCTTCTCTCCATGCGTAGAGAAATTATCTGCATGGAACATGACCAATGGAGGTGGATGAGAATTTCATTTACTTTTTAAAGAAAATCACATTCATAAATTTGATGATGGGGCAGACTTGGGGAAATTTGGGGGAAAAATATATATACTGACGATTCTGTTTCTAGCACACTAAACAGAACAAAGTAATTAAACTAATTCAATTAAAATGAAATATTGTAGAAAGTCAGCACCTACCCTCCTAGAAGAATGAAATATTTTGAGGAATATTAAAAAAGCAGAATATTACATTTCCCTAAATGAGAAATGGAGAAATGGTTTTTTTAGAGACAGAAAGCAGCTCCCACTCTTTCTTAATAGCCCCAAGCAGAAACCGAGGAGGTCAGCTTTTAGAAATGCAGATTTGGTAATCCATTCAAGACAGGATATTTTGAAACTCCTTGTAGCAAAGCTAACAAAGGCAGAGTGATAGGATTAAAAGCAGCCTCTCACTGAAGATCCAACACAGGACGAAAGCCATTAAGCCAGAGGTTGAGCAGATTAGCTCAGACAAGCACCTTTGCATTTCCTCTTTTGCCTGTAGAGCCAGCAATAACCCCTACATAACCCCTACATGACCCCATAGGAATCTGACAACGGCCAATAGAATACATGTTCTTGCACAGGAACAGGAAGCTCAAGTGCAAAGCCGAAAGAAGGCATAACTCTCCCCCCACACTCTCAACTCCATTTTGTCAGCTGCCCAGAATCACATGTGGTTCTGCTTCATTTATAAACGATCTTTCCAATCAGCTTCCATGTTTCAGTGTCTTTCTCCCAGCTTGGAATTGAACTAGATGGATATTTTTTCTAACAATTTAACCCCAAATACAAAAGCATTGGAGGCACGTAGTACTGACTTGTTCTTTTTACTCTTTCTATGCAGTTGACTGTACTGGCTTAGGAGAGGATCCCAAATGAACGACCATAAGTACTCCTTTAAAATTCCATCAGTTTCTTCAGTGCTTACAGATTGCATACTTTAGATCAATACTATAGCAAACCTAGGAATATTGCTTAAATAATAACAAAAATAATTACACTGAGGGAAGGAGTTCAGGAAATTGAAGTGGCAGCATGTTGTTTGCTACCACTGAGAGGAAAAATGAAACCTGGAAAAATCCATACGGTAAGGATTTCCAGCCTGTAGCTCTCAAAAACCAAACCAAACTAAGTCAAACAGAATCTAGAATTGTATCATCTCTTAATTCTAACGCAGAAGCACGTGCCATCTCAGTACAAAACAACTAATTTTTAAGACTGTTGTGCCATATTTAAACAACTTCCATTTTATTTTAGTCTCGCTTTCTCACCTAACAAAAGGCATGCAACAGATTAGCACGCAACGGTTTCCTAGAAACAAGACAGAAAAGTATCAGAGAAACATCATGAATTCATGAGGAATCATATGGCAATGTAAAAAAGAAATCTACTGAACATAAAGGCAACAATATCAATACATTGTGACTGATATTAGATATTGAAGGACATTTTATGCATACATATATACATTCAGTACATACATACCAGAGGTGTGTTCCTCCCGGTTTGGCCCGGTTCTCCCAAGCCAGTAGCAGTGACGATATTTTGTCACCGAACCGGTTCTCCCCCCCACCTCCCCTGTGCCCCCCCACCCCCCTGTGTTATTCTTAACTTTTATTTGGCCCCACCCCCAATCTATTGCTGCCTCCTGAGCCACAGCTGATGGCTAGAGGAAAAAAAAACTGTTTAAACTATTGCCGTGAGGCTTCAAAGGGCCACCCTACAGCTGATCAGTGGTAAAAGAGTGGTAAAATCAGTGCCTGCAAAAATACATGAGTGGACCAGTGCCTGCAAAAAATAAATGGGTAGATCGGTACAGCTCTGCAAGCAGTTAAAAGCCTGGTAGACCAGTACCTCTGCTAAATCCTAAATAATTGTCATATGACCATCAAGCCACACCCACAAAATAAGCCACGCCTACAGAACCGATAGTAAAACATTTTAGAACCCACCCGATACATACATACATACATACATACATACATACATACATACATACAAATATCTGAATGACATGACATTCTTCCTGATTATTAATTGATGATGGAGAAGGAAGAGGGGGGAAAAGAAGAGAAGGAGGGCATTTTTTCATATCTTTGAATTCAGATTCTGAATCCTAGCTACCTCTTTCTATTTGTTTAATATACAATACACTTTGTATATCGAACCTCCCACCTGTAGATCTATAAAACATATGTACTCCAGCAGCAGCAGCAATAACAACAACAGAAACAGTTCAAAAAGAAAAACAAAAATTTCGACCTTTTCTGGCAACTTCTGATGAGGTAAAAAAAATTAAATTAAATAAAATCCATTTGGTTGTAACCATGTGGAAAAATGAAATTGCTGAACCAAGCAAAAGATTACAATATTAATCCAGGTAATGGATTTGGGGAACAAGAACTACAACTGCGCTTCTCTTCCTGTAACCTTTATTGGTTTCAGGGTTAAAGCTGAACCAGTCCTTACATTTAAGGAAGACGTGGTGGGACTAAATGAAGGCAAAGAAGATTATCCGAGGAAGCAGAAGCAGCAGGAAGAATTGGCTCAGAAACATAAAGAATTCAGGGGCAGAAGAAAGAAAAGGGGAAGAAGTGTTGAGAAGAAGCAGAAGGAGCATAACTACTAATCACGATTAGGAACATTTCTCCTTGCAATCCATACTGCTACTAAGACAGCCGAGTGCCTTGCCAAGGTGATGAATTGGCATCTTTGCCAACTTGGATAAGGTATTTTTGCAATTTTGATAAAGCAACCCACTGGGAAGAAGCTAAGAAAAGTGACTTTGTAATATGTGAAGGAGAGATTATGCACATAGAAATTTGAGTGAGATATTTGCAAAGCCAATTACAGTGAACACATTTGCCAAGGGAGAGGGAAGAGTTGTTTTCCTGAGTAGGTATTATTCCTTCTTTCCTTCCTTCCTTCCTTCCTTCCTTCCTTCCTTCCTTCCTTCCTTCCTTCCTTCCTTCCTTCCTTCCTTCCTTCCTTCCCATCCAGAGTTAGATAGGGCTAAAACTTGGGGAATAGATAGGGAGTTTAGTTTAATTCAGAGTTTAGTCTGAATTAAGAGGAGGAAAAAAACAGATTTAAAATTCACCGTGAGACAACGATCGTGATAGTTTTTGGTGGAATGAATGTTTTGGGGATGGGAGAGCCATCCCTAAAATAATATAATAATATAATTTTCTCATAATTTTGTCATAAAATATAGTTTGGCTCTCTACTGTCTTTTAGGAGACTAATATAGGCACCCATTTTTGTTACCACAATTTAATTTTTATATCTACTTATTTGTATATAAAACAAAAGTTATTTTTTGTCATTCAAGCATCATTGTACTTGGTGTTTTCATTAGTGTTGAATGCTTACATTATTTTAAAAAAATATTTTGTAGCTTTAAGTATTTAATCTCTCTCTGTGTGTCTCACACACACACACATTTCTGTCTGTCTATCATCTATCTATCTATCTATCTATCTATCTATCTATCTATCTATCTATCATCTATCATCTCCTATAGACCCGGGTGAAGGAAACTAACCTCAAAAATAACTTTACAAATGGAAATTATTTTAATAAAACAGCTCAACATTCACCCATTGTGACCAATAAAAGATGAATTTTTATTATTTCTAACTCTGCAAATAACTAGAATGATACATAAGTGCCAGTATAACCAGTTATGTTTCCTACTACACTTGATCATTATAGATACTGTGTATGCTGCCAGGATGAACAAATAGCCCGTTACATAGTACAAACCTTTGGTAGTCAGATCATGTGTCACTGATTGTTTATATTGTAGATTGAGAAGAGTAATTAGAATTGACTTCTATGTGAATAATGTGTGTTCATTATGGCTAGCTGACCAGCAAGATGTGAAGGACAACTGAGAAGTTGGCAAGTGTGATTAGAAACTGATAAGTTAGAGTGCTACAAAGAATGAAAACAGATGAGAATGCTATCTTTGGTTAGATTTGCTCAGAAAGTAATGCTAGGCATATGGCTATGTAGTAAACATCAAAATGAATCAACGTTTCCTTTCACCTCTGGTGAGCATAATTGTCAGGCGTTCATGGTTAAATGAATAGTTTTATTTTGGGGATTGTGAAGCCCTTAAGGAATATCTTATCTCCTAAGGTCAATAGAACCACAACTCGTATTACTATTCCTATTCCTAGAATTCCTGAAGTGTTCTATGGATATGATAGAAACATCATCTGATCGCTACAGACTGAAATACTACTCTGTGGTCTCTCTCCCCCCCCTCTCTCTCTCCCTCTCTCTCTCTCTCTCCCTCTCTCTCTCTCTCTCTCCCTCTCTCTCTCTCCCTCCCTCCCTCCCTCCCTCCCTCCCTCCCTCCCTCTCTAGCACATTTCACTTGTGTTGCTTTAACTCCTCCTTTAACTGAAAGAAATCATTAGAAGTTGTCTTACAGAAGATCCTTTCAGCTAATCCTGTATTCAGAACAAAGTGCCTGGTACAATGAATTGCACACAGTAAAAAAAAAAGGATAATAGCATTATATATGCTGCAATACAGCTAAATATATACGGGGTGAGGAAGACTTCAAAGTCCTTTAAAAGAAATAATGAAAGAAATAACACCAACATTGGGTTCTTTTAATTTTAAATATTCTTACTATAAGTTACATAGCAACATATGAGAGGCATAATATTTCAATATTTCATTTCTATTTCAGTGCAAATAGAACTACTGAAGTAGCTGGTTTATTCTTGCAACTAGAGAAGAGTGGAAAAGGTGGAAATACTTGATAAAAGTTGTTTGGCAGTTTATTACCAATTTGCATTTTAAATCCAAATCCCTACACAAGATGTTTATTCATTCTCTCCTACACACTAGTCTTCTGTTCCAATCTTAATAAATTAAATTTCACAATTCTGTCAGTCATTCAGCATATTAAATACCCAGAGATATATTTTGTTAAACAACTTTGGGGAAATAGAGTACCTCATTCCATGCAAAATAAAGGAAGCATCTGTAGAAGGTAAACTAAGCTACAGACAAAATAAGAAAGAAAAAAAAAGAACATTGCTATTTTCCATATTGCCAATGGAAAGGAATTTGATTTTTTTTCCCTTTTATTATTAGTTACATTTATAATACTTTTTTTCTCCAAGATCATAACGTGTCAGCCATAGGGATAATTCTTCATTTTATCCAGCGGTGAAATCCACTTACCTTTGCGACCGGTTTGGGAACGGGAGTATGCGCAGAGGGTCGAAAATGGGATGTAATGACATCCTGACAGGTGGGCAAAGCCTCCCACCACCAGTGCTACCAATCCTCACGAGCCGGATAGATCCGGCCAGATTTCACCACTGATTTTATCCCAAAATCCATTGAGTTGGGTTGGAAGAAAGCAGGGTTATTGACTCAAAATAAAACATGGTTGTAAAGACACTTTAAGCAGGATTATTCCAGTCCTATCCAGAATCTTTACTATTTTGCAACATGACGGGTTTTTCAACTATCTTGTTGATGTACTTTCCAATTATCGTTAAGCTTGCAGAAAACAGCACCACATGAAATTTGGTGATCCATGTCCTGCCTCTATTGTCTACATCCCAATCATTGACAGTCACTGACTTTTCTTCTCCTTCTTCTCCTTCTCCTTCTCCTCCTCCTCCTCCTCCTCCTCCTCCTCCTCCTCCTCCTCCTCCTTCTTCTTCCTAGCATATTCCCACAGGTGCAGGGTCCACTTTTTGGATCATTGAACACCATTTTGCATGATCAATTGCATCTCCAGGACACAGGTATGTGGCTTGCACATCTTTGTTGATAGTGTCTTGTCATCTCTGTTTTGGACACCCACGAGGTCACCGGCCATTGACTTCTAGTTGGTAGGCAGTCTTGGCAATGGTGGAAGGTGTTGGTCTCAGGACATGTCCATACCAGTGGAGCCAGCCTTTTCTCTATAATTGGTGCCACACCAAAATGCTGTCAAATGGTGTCATTTGTGATGTGGTCAAGAAGGAAGATGCCCGCTAGCCAATGGAGCATTCGCATTTCCATGACATGGAGATAGCTTTCGGTCCCTGTTGTTGCTGCCCAGCATTCAGTCCCATACAGTGCAACAGGGCAGATTGTCTTGTAAATCTTAGATTTAAGACAGGTTGGCATTCGCCTGTCACATATCACACCAGTGAGTTCTCGCCAACGTATCCAGGCTGCATTCACCTTTGTTCCAGTGGTGACATCCAATATTTTTTACTACCAGTTCTGTGGACATGGCTTGGTAGGTGTGGCTTGGTGGGCATGTCAGGGGAAGGATACTGCAAAATCCCCATTCCTCCTGGGGGGAAGGGTATTGCAAAATCTCCATTCCCACCTCACTCTGGGGCCAGCCAGAGGTGGTATTTGCCAGTTCTCCAAACTACAAAAGTTCCTCTACCGGTTCTCTGAATTGCTCAAAATTTCCACTACCAGTTCTCTAGAACCATGATGGCGAACCTATGGCACGCGTGCCAGAGGTGGCACGCGAAGCCATACCTGTCGGCACGCGAGCGTTGTCCTAGCTCAGCTCCAGCATGCATGTGTACGCCAGCCAGCTGATTTTCGGGCCTTTTGGGCCCACTGGAAATCAGGAAACGGGCAGTTTCTGGCCTCTGGGGAGGTGAGGAAGGCAGTTTTTGCCCTCCCCAGGCTCCTAGAAAGCCTCTGGAGCCTGGAGAGGGCAAAAAACAGGCTTACCGGGCCCACCAAAAGCATGGGGAGCATGGGGGGGTCGCATGTGTATGCACGGACGGGTGGGGCACATTGAATTATGGGTGTCGGCACACGCACGCTTGACCCCCCGCGCTCCCCCCCATTTTTGGCACGCGATGGCAAAAAGGTTAGCCATCACTGCTCTAGAACCTGTCAGAACCTGCTGGATTTCACCCCTGCTTTGCTCGCACCTCACCGTTGACGACTTCCCTCTTAGGTAATAAATGACAATGCCTAGCAGATTTTGAGATTTTGACATCTTGAGACTGTCATCAGGCAGTGTCGGAATCAGAGGGAAATGGGACAGCAAAGGATATCTTAAATCTGTATGTCTCCTGGACTGGGCACAAAGTCACCTAAAATTGCTCTGATGATTGAGGTAGCATATCAGATAGATGGGTAGAGCAATCGATTAATAGAAGGGCACCCAATGCAGTCTCAGAATCCCAATTTGAAGAACCGATTAATGAAACACGAACACGAAAGGAGAAATAGTACCTCTCTTTCATCTTTTGCAATTGATGGAAGATGCTTAAAGGAAGCCGCAGAGGACAGCATCACCCCCACCTCCTATCAGCATCTCTTTCAAACTGCAAAATACGAGGCTGTCCATGAAGAGGCCTTTTCGAGTTGTTTGCAGGTAATGGAGAAAGCTGCGAAGAAGCAGCGAAGCAGAGGTGAGCGAAGCAATGACCACTTATTTTCATTCTTAGAAATGAAAGAGCCATACTGCTATGTGAAGCACCTTCTACAAAGTGCTTCACCCCAAACTTTATTTAACAAAAGCGTTCCCTCATGCTTCAACATAGCTTTGTTGTCTATATGCACATCATAATGCCATGCTCCTACATTTTTCTGTTGATGGTGACATCTTGGCCCTTCATTTGAATGAAGCAATTCACTGCATCACAAGAACGGTGTCATAAAAGGAGTGGGCAAAAGCAGAATGAATCATCTTTTACAGAAATTTGCTGCTCAAGGGCTAGGAAAATAAAAATGAAAGTGGAATTCCACCTGTAGGTATACATATATACCGTATTTTTGGAGTGTAACACACTCCGGACTATAAGACGTACCTACCTTTTTTGGTGAGGAAAACAAGAAAAGGAAATCTGCTTCTGCCTCTGCCTCCCAGCAATTTTGCCTCGTTGCAGCAAACAGCAAACTGCCTGCTTTACTTTCATTTTCGTTTTCAGCATAGCTTGATTAGCACAAGAAGAAAAATCTGCTCCCAGCAATTTACCTCCTTGCAGCAAGCAGTAGAGGCCCGCGCAGCAATAGGCAATGGCAATCCCTGCAGCCTGAAACAGCTGAGAGTCAGGAGGCCAATCCAAGGGACAATCAACTTGTGCTAATTAGGCTGTGCTGAAGCTGAAATGGGCTGTTTCTTCTTGCTGCTTGCTGCAAGGAGGTAAATTGCTGGGAGGCAGAGGCCAAAGGGGGGGGGCTAGTGGGTGGGCAGGACTACATTTGATGTATAAGACGCACCCAAATTTTCACCACCTTTTAGGAGCCAAAAAGGTGCATCTTATACTCCAAAAAATATGGTAGTTATTTGTCTTCAACCTGAAAGGAAAATATGCATTCATATGAGATTAGTTTAACTTATGCAATCAAGATATTAATGTCTAACTGTTCATATCAAATGTCTTGCCTCTGAACTTAGTTTTAGAATAGTTCTAACACAGGCAATAATACTGGCTATTAATTTAACAATTAATTTTTTCAGTCCTAGATTCATCTCACAGAAGATTACCATTGGAGAGGTCTGAAATACTATTTAATATGGCTCTTTAATAATGGGATATAATCATTGCATGCTAATATTCCATCATTAAATATTAAATTTCATTATATTATTGATAAACGGGATCATCTATGTTATTTTAAATAGCCTTCTAATCATTTCTGCAGCCTACACCACAGTCCAATTCATCTGAAGGTACTTAGATTGCTATCTATTTTTGACCCAGAAAAGTCAATAAAATTAGCAGACCAATAATATGAAGTTCCGCACCGCAGCATCAGCATCTGAGTAAAGCACCGTAAAAGTAATCTAAAGACATTTGGGGTGAACTAAAAACCATATCTCATGTACAAATCAGCGAAATTAAAAGCTCTGCATTCTCAAGGATGTGGAATGCTTAGAAGATGATGCCACTCTATCGAAGTTATAATACCCAGCTTCCCAGTGAAAATAGCAATAGCACTTAGACTTATATACCACTTCACAGTGCTTTACAGCCCACTCTAAGCAGTTTACAGAGTCAGCATATTGCCCCCAAAAATCTGGGTTCTCGTTTTACTGACCTCGGAAGGATGCAAGGCTGAGTCAACCTTGAGCCTGGTGAGATTCGAACTGCCAAATTGCAGTCAGCAGTCAGTCACAGACACAGACACAGACACACACACACACACACACACACACACACCAGTGGTGGGTTCCAAATTTTTTTACTACCAGTTCTGTGGGTGTGGCTTGGTGGGTGTGACATTGCTTGCTGGGCGTGGCAGGGAAAGGATACTGTAAAATCTCCATTCCCTCCCCACTCCAGGGGAAGGATACTGCAAAATCCCCATTTCCTCCCGATCAGCTGGGATTTGGGAGGCAGAGAATAGATGGGGGTGGGGCCAGTCAGAATTTTTACTACCGGTTCTCCGAACTACTCAAAATTTCCACTACCGGTTCTCCAGAACTGGTCAGAACCTGCTGAAACCCACCTCTGACACACACATTTTCTCTCTAGGACCACAAAAAAGCTTACTTTTCTCTTCTTTTTATCCTGACTGCAAGTACCTTGTGAGATAGGTTGGACACTAGGAAAATGATGGAGTCATTAACCCTCAGTGGCTGGTCCATCTAAACCCTTGCATTATATTGGCTGATGTGGGGACCACAACTGAAAATGCCATGATAAAAGTGTCCAAATCAAGAAGTGAGTCTCTGAAAATCATCAAGCAGAAACCTACCATAGAAATGCCTTTGAATAGACTATGCCAGCCTCTTAATTTCTTTCAGTTGAACAATAAGAAGTCTGATCGCAAGAACATAACTCTGTCAGACCTGCTATTCATACAGCATGAGTTTTGCTGATATTCCTCATATATCTCTGGGTTTCTTTTACTCTTCTAATAGGGGATGCAGAGATTAAATGGCAACTGAGTAGCCTCTTGAGAACAATTAACTTGAAGCAGATGGTACTACAAATACTGCTCTTTAAGGCCTTTTCTTTAACTAGGATTTTGGCATACATTGTTGAATTTGCCCCCTGGGAATATTAAGGTCTTTGCTGTTAGATTTAAGATCTGGCTGACATTTGTTTAAACAAACTTCATACGGAGGTGGTATTCAATTTTAATATCTGTCAGAACTGAACAGTAGTTTTTATCAGATGCTCTAACCCCAGGTCTAATATTTAATGCCTCATAAACTGTGTAAAGGGATGGCAAGAAGGAAACCTAGTAAAAACACACATACGAATAACTTGCTAGCCAATGTTTCTTTGTGACAATAGCAGCATGGTTAGCAAGGACTGCTAATTGTAAGAATTTGCTATTACAAAAGACACAGAGTAGACAATATGTAAGATTTTTTTAAATTTAATTTATATGCCGCCCTTCTCCGGCGACTCATGGCGGCTTACAATGCGCTAAGCAATAGCCTTCATACTTTTGTATATTTATACAAAGTCAGCTTATTGCCCCCACAAACTGGGTCCTCAATTTACCTACCTTAGAAAGGATGGAAGGCTGAGTCAACCTTGAGCCTGGTGAGATTTGAACCTGCAATAATTGCAGGCAGCTGGTGTTAATAACAGGGTGCTTTAGACCACTGTACTACCAAGGCTCTTTCAAGATGTTACAGAATATTGCTTCAGATTTGCTCAAGAAGCAGACATCTCTCTGGATCAGCTGGAAGTGCCACTGTGCACAAAACTCACAGTCACAGCAAGAGGAAATTGAGGCTTGGCATGATAGAAACAGCCTTCCAGCATCGTCTTCTGACTGGTAGGTTCAGTTCATTTCCTGAATTGATCTAAAGATACGTAAGAAATCCTCTTATAGTATAACGATGCCACCCTACTCCACAGCAATATGTTTCTTGAAGAATATTTTTATGAAAAGATGAAGATTGTATAATTGTTTATACAATACTTATACAATAAGAACCGCGATGGCGCAGTGGTTAGAGTGCAGTACTGCAGGCTACTTCTGCTGATCACCGGCTGCCAGAAGTTTGGCAGATCAAATCTCACCAGGCTCAAGGTTGACTCAGCCTTCCATCCTTTTGAGGCCAGTAAAATGAGGACCCAGATTGCTGGGGGCAATAGGCTAACTCTATAAGCGCTTAGAGAGGGCTGTAAAGCCACCGTAAAGCAGTATATAAGTCTAAGTGCTATTGCTGTTGCTATTATAGTCAACATTCAGTTATAATAGAAACATCTAACTCACTATATCGTAACCAGATGAGCTGACTGATTCTGAATTGGATATGTTATTAACATAAATAGACTGTCCCCATGGCTTTGCAGGTTGTTATGGAAATAAAGTGCATCATTTCAGTAGGACTACAGAAATATATATACTTTCTCTAGAATCGTGTTATTCAATATTTTGTTTGTTTGTTTTTGCAATGTTGCAACAGTTTATTAGGCAAAGAAGTTATTTCTGCCATGTGGCCAAATTGTTATTACAATTAAAATCATACTGCAGTTACTAATTCAACACTGATGAAATAAAACCTGCAACCAGCAGGGTCCTATTTGATGCAGCCAGTACACTGATTCTCGTCTAGCTTGTGACTCAGAAGACTTTGGCATTTTGGCGTGACAGTAATGCTTGCTCTTGTTGTGGGTATGATATAATATGACCATCTGTCACCCATTAATTGCCAGTTGGTTCAGATGATCTCCCTTCTTTCCTCACCAGTCCATGTGCAGTCCTCTCAAAGCGGCATGCTCTATGAAAGAACATGACCATCCCAAATAAAGAAACATACCATTCTTCAATCAAGGGAATCATACCTGAAATAGATAATATAACAACTTAAATCCTCCCAGAGACAGCTCTCAGCTGTTTACATATCAAATATCTCAAGAGAAACATATAGCATTCCAAAATGTAGTTAGCTTCTAGGTCTCTAGCTAGATGTCATTAGCTCTCTCTTTCACCTGAGCTCAGCTCCTGGTGGCTTTATGGACATCAGACAGTTTAATATAATATAAATAATATAAAGAAGTAGGTTGCTATTGTGTGTTTTTTTCTTTGCTATTGTCTCTTCTCTCTAGCTTATAGGCAATGATGGCGAACCTATGGCACACATGCTGGAGTCGGCATGCAGAGCCATCTCTCCGAGCATGCCAGTCATCTCCCATTGCTCTTCCAGCTGGTCTTCGGGTGCACGCGAGTGCCAGAAACTAGAATACGTGCACATCAGGAAGCTGAGCTTCCGGTTTCCAGCGAACACATACGCGCCAACCAGCTGGTCTTCGCACATACATGCATGCCAGAGATCCGGAGCTGCTCTTCCAGTTTCCAGTACTCCCGTGCTCTTCCAGTTTTTGGTGATCCCCTGCACGCATGCACACTCCCGTTTTGGCACTTGGTGCCATAAAGGTTCGCCAACACTGCTATAGGCTAATAATTTGATAGGGCCAACTCTGCTTAGCTTTAAGCCCCAGCACGATCAGTCACATATTACTATTTGTTGAAGCTGTTATACCTCAGGAGAGCTCTAATTCAGCTGTCTGAACTGAATCCAGTGTTCAGACAGTGTGAATCCAATATGCTCTTTTGAGAAAGTTGCCAAGCAGTGTATTGTGTTTGTACTTCTTTCTTTCTTTCTTTTCTTTTCTTTCTTTCTTTCTTTCTTTCTTTCTTTCTTTCTTTCTTTCTTTCATCCATCCATCCATCCATTCTCCACCTTCATCATGTTTTATAAATAGTTCCTCCTATTTTCCACACCACAACCCTATGAGGTGGGTTGGGCTGAAGTAAAATGATTGGTGCAAAGTCATCCAGGCAGCTTTCATAACTGTGATAGGACTAGAACTATGTTAGGGCAAATATTCAAGGAAATTGATATGTTACTTGATATTAATGGAAGGAATTGAATTATACTTTAAAATGAAAGATTCAGTGAGTAACACATTTCTGTTTGGGGTAGTTATTTTTTTATACATATAATATCTTTAATAAATTTCAAAATCAATCATTAAAATACAAACATAACATGACATAAAAGAGAAAAGGGAAAGAGAGTAACAAAAAACTAATAGCAACAAAAATACATCAAACGAATCCATAACAAAAATGACTTTTGACTTTCTTTCAGTGTAGAGATAGTAAGAAAACAGCCACCTCTCGCTACATTTTTTTAAAAATACCAAACTTAACATACTAATAATCAACATTCTAAAAATATTCATAATTTAAACCTAATAATCTTATGCTACCAATTGTGTAATAAATTGTAAACGACCTTATATTTAAAAAGAAACAATGTCCTATCTAATCTTCAAACCTCAAAGTCAAAAGTTCATTCCCCCCCCTTGTTTTATAAGAAACCTAATAGGGGTCTCCAAGTCACAAGAAATTAGTCAAGTTATTGTCTCTAAGCAAAGCAGTCAGTTCTACCATCCATTAGTTTCAAAATCCATTCTTCCATATCTTCCCCTTTTCCTCTTTGGTCTGTAGGAAGGTAGCATCCACCCCACTCCTAGAAAAATGAAATATTCTAGGAAGTATTAAAAAGGCAGAATATTATACCTCCTTGGATGAGAAATGGAGAAACATGTTTTTAGGCAGGAAGCAGACTCACTCTTAATAGCCCCCACACTCCCAATAGCCCACAGCAGATGCCAGCACTTAAGAGATAAAGAGATAGCTAGGTCTATTCATAAGCAAATGCCCTCACCGAAGATCCAACAAAGGTAGGATTAGCCCTCTACCCACCAGCAACAGAACTCACCACATGGCACCTGGGGAGATTACATCACCCAGCAAGGCTCAACCAAGCTTGGGAGTCAAAAGACGACCTACAAAGTTACCCCTCCATGACCCCATGGGAGTCTGACAACCAATCAGAATACAAGCTCAAATTCAAAGCCCAACAGAGGGTATAAGTCTATATATTTCTCTCACCCATGTGCTTTTTTACCTAGGACCTTAAAACCATGTGGTTCTGTCCACCATTAAACCATCTTTTCAAGCAGTCTCCATGTTTCCAGTGTCTTTCTCCTTACTTGGAACTGAAACCAGATGGACATTTCTTCCAACAGGTCAGAGACGAATCTTGCCACTGATATCACATAAAAAAAACCCTGAGCGCCTATGTTTTATTTCCACCAAGAGTAAATTTGGTCTGCCTTCCTCTGATAGCTATCAAAACAATTAGTAAAGTAAAATTATTAATTCAGTTCAAAATCTCTAACCAAGGAGGAACATTTTTACTCTCTAAAACAAAAGGCAGAATATTTGCACCCAGCTGGTAAAGGTCCAGAGTGCTAAGATCGTGTTTTAGATCTGATGCTGAGATAATAGAGATAAGGCAAGGAATCTCACAGCTCCCCCTTTTTTTTATTTCCAAGAGGATAAAGAACTGTTAATAACTCTGTTACCAAGACATTAAGATACAGTTTATTGCAACTTATCCACCCCGAATCTCTCTCACACATTTTTGAAGTGCAAAATTGTCAAGATATTGTCAGCATAAAGTAGCAATAAATCTCTGTGTAGTCTGCATAATAATGAAAGATAAAAATATTTTGGCTGTTAACATCATGCAAACTAGCAAGAAACTGGAGTGCAGAAGAAATAAATAATTAAGGTAGTATATGATAAATATTTATGATGCACACAGATCTATTTAATAATAATCACAAAATCCGCATGCATAGCTCTTCAACCTCCACTCCCTTCTAATTTGTACAAAAATACATGTAGTGATGTATGAGAATCAGAAGAAAATCACATCAGTATTAAGAATAATGAACAATCACTACTTCCTAGGAAGAACTAGCAATTGAGAAAACGATTAGAAATCTGTGCCGTTCTTTTGAAATGAAAGAGCAATGTGACAATCAGAGTTGTGCGACTGGAAATAGGAAATCTTAATTTGGCTAAGCTTCAATCTAATAGCAAGAGAGTAGGAAGAATAGATTGGTAGCACTTGTAGGCATGCTAAGAATAGTCACTTTGAAATCAGTGGGACATATCTAACCCACCTTGTTGTTTTCAGTGAATCAGTCAGACTAAAACTCATTGCATCAACCAGCTTACAATGGTTGGATTTGATGTGAGTTTCTATTGGCATTTGTACTGTTGTGCTGTAATGAATAGCTCAGATATTGTCATTATTCTTTCTCTTGTACACCTATTAAAATAAGTTATAACATGAAATGAGAACATTAGTAATATTTAGTCCTGTTGAGACTCTAGATGTGGCAACGTGGAAGCTTCCGGCCTAATATGGCTTTCAAAGTTGACACTAGAAAGAGTGCAGAGAAGAGGAACACATATGATTAGGGGACTGATGGCTAAAACAAATGAAAAATGCATGTTTGCAAGAACCGGGCGTGGCTAGTCTAGTGAAAAGAAGGACTAGGGGTGACATGATAGCAATGTTTCAATATTTGAAGGGGTGTCACAGAGAGGAAGGGATCAACTATTTTCCAAAGGACCTGAAGGCCAGACAAGGAACAATGGATGAGAACTGAACAAGGAGAGATTCAATGTAGAAATAAGGAGAAATTTTCTGACAGAACAATCAACCATAGAACAGCTTTCCTTCAAAGGTTATGGGTGCTTCATCACTGGAAATTTTCAAGAAGAGACTGGACAGCCGTCTGTCAGAAATGGTAGTGGGTCTCCTACTTGAGCATGGAGTTGGACCTACAAGATCCCTTCCAACTCTGTTATTCTGTAACTCCATAACTTAAAACTCATTGCATCAACTAGCTTAGGATAGTTGGAGTTGATGTGAGTTTCTACTGGCACTTGCACTGTTCTGCTGTAATGAACAGCTCAGATATTTTCATTATTCTTTCTCTTGTACACATATTAAAATAAGTTATAACATGAAATGAGAACATTTGTGATATTTAGTCCCATTCAAATCATACTTTATGGACTGTTAATGTGGACCATAACTTTCTTCACAATTTAATGTATTAAAAATTATTGTTGCTAGCTTTTCTAGCAGCTTCATGAAGAGGCAACACATCACTTTTGAAGTCCAGTTCTCAAAGGCATCCTGATTGCTTCCCTATGTCATTTTTCAAGATTAGGTATCCGTCATCCCAACCTTGAGCTTAAATTCTGGGACAAGGAAGAGTGACAAACACTTAATCTTCAAAATAGATAGTATTTAGCTAGATTGTTGTATGAAGACCTAATTTAGTTGAGACCGCCTGGATCAGATCAACTCTAAATTAGTATAGAATCTGCATTTCCCTCCCCCCCCCTTTTGGATTCTATATATGAGTTCAAGAATTCTAATGCCTTTAACCTCTTTTGAAAATTTGATTTTGTAGATTTCTAAAAGCCTTTGAAATGATAAACTTCATTGATTGACACTAAATTGCCATCTGGTAAGTTTTTTTGGGGGAAAAAAAGGATCCCCCTCAAGTCTGTCAGCTAAGCGTCCATTCTAAGACTTATGGTAGCCTGCCAGAGAACCTTATCACAGAGATAAGACTGTCTTGTGATGTCTGAGCTACTGCACATGTCCACATTCTTTTTTTTTTCTAACTTCCTTTGTTCGTCTGTGTGATATCACTATGAAGAGCCTTGGTGGCGCAGAAGACTAAAGTGCTGTTAAGTAACACCAGCTGCCTGCAATTATTGCAAGTTCAAATCTCACCAGGCTCAAGGTTGACTCAGCCTTCCATTCTTTCGAGGTAGGTAAAATGAGGAGCCGGATTGTGGGGGCAATAAACTGACTTTGTATATTAAAAAAAAGAACACCGCTTGGGGGGGCCAAAAGCCCTACTAAGCAGGTATATATAAAAGTATGAAGGCTATTGCTTAACGCATTGTAAACCGCCCTGAGTCTCCGGAGAAGGGAGGCATATAAATTGAACCAATAACAACAACAATAATAAGTCTACTGTTATACATTTCTTTTTATAGTTAAGGCCAGATGCCAATGTATTTTCATCTTACCTTTTTCATTTCCACCCCAGGAAAAATGCAGGTATTAACTTGTTCATTTGAAGTAAAGCCTAGGTTAAATGCTTGTGTTATCTTATGTATTGAAACTTGAAAGCTCATGACACAAAGTTTTTAAAGAGAAAGTTTTCTTCAATTTCAACTGTCCAACCGGTGATTACATGAAAACAATGCTATTGTTTTTGCCTGCTTCTTTTATTTCTCAGGATTGTCAGTTGCAAAAATTTTCTGCGGTACGTGACTTGGAAGTCCTGATCAATGAGGAATTTGAAGCATTTCTTCAATCAAACTATAAGAACTTACTGTTTTAAAAAACCTTTTACCTTGAATATCCAAATAATTCATTTATATTTTATTTCAAAAAGGGTTAACTAGCAGTTAATGCATTGGTGGTTTCCTGGACAAATGATTGATATAGTTGTTTGATCAGTCTTCTTTACTGTTCCTACTAGTTCATGTCTGGAATAGTGTGGGTTCTCTCATTCTGGACCACTACAGATTCACCCTAATGCTTTAATCAATTAATCATTATTAATTATTTTAATCATATTGGTTATCTTTGGGAAAGTTACTAGTTTAAACTGCTATTGACCCCCAAACAAGATCATGGGGCCCCAACCTTTTGGACCTCAGGGACCACTAAATTCATAATTTTAAATCCCATGGACCACTAATATAATTTGCCTAGTGACCGGCTGGGTGGGTGTGGCTAGGTGGTCATGTGATAGGGTGGGCGTGGCCAACTCTATGTCACTCGCATTAAGGGGTGCCTCGCTGGCCTCTATTCACCCCTCCCTGCATGTCCAGGCTCCTTAGGAAGCAGTTCTTGAAGCTAAGCAGCCACCACGAGAAAGAGTTGGCAAAACAGCTGGCTCAGTTCAAATTGAATCTGACCGAGAAGGAGGTTTAGCAGAAGCACCTCACTGAGGACTAGGAGCATAGGCTTTCCAAGCAGAGGGAAGACCTGCAGAAGTGCAAGGCCAGGTACTGGCACCTGGAGGGTCAGCCTGCTGAGATGGTCAACCAGTTCCAGGCCATGTTGCAGCCCCACTGGAACAAGGCCCTCCGGCTCTTCTCCACCAGTGGTGCTTCCCTCCAGCCTTCACCCAAAGCCCCACACCAGGAGGCCGAAGCAGACCTCGAGTTGGATTTTCTGCCCCCCTCCGACCCACACAAAAAGACCCCGAAGGGGGAGACTCTCTGCAGCAACACAAACATTCATTGCACGTAACCAGCCCAGGGGGCGTAGTTTGAGGACCCCGATTTAGTGCAATATAAAAAATGCAAATAAGTTTTCTGTGGACCACCAAAAATTTTTTGTGGACCACCGGTGGTCCATGGACCACCAGTTGGTGACCACTGCCCTAGATCACATTTGCAGGGACCTCCTGTTATAGTGATCACCAGGAAACAAACCTAACATGAGTGGTTGTAAGGGCTTCATCACTGGAGGTTTTTAAGAAAAGACTGAACAGCCACTTATCTGAAATGGTATAGCGCAGTGATGGCTAACCTTTTCCAAACCGAGTGCCCAAAGTGTGCGCGCATGAGTGCGTGCATGTGCACCCGAACCCTAAAAATGAAATGTGTATGCCCCCTTGTGCATGCAATCCAGCCCCCAAACATGTGCACCAGGGGTGGGTTCTAAATTTTTTGACTACCGGTTCTGTGGGCGTGGCTTATTTTGTGGGCATGGCTTGGGGGTAATGTGACTGGGTGGGCGTGGCCAACTTTTTTTTTTTTTGCTTTTAAAAGCATTATTTCTACAACCTTAAGAGGTTGCATTAAAAAATGCTTTTAGAAGCTTCTGACAATCAAGCAAATCTGCTGGGATCGCCAGAGGCTTTTAAAGGGATTTTTTCCCCCTACAACCTCCTCAGCTGAAGAAGTTGCAGAAAAATGTTTTCAGAAGCCTCTGAAGATCCCAGCTGAGCCGCTCGATCATCAGAGGCTTTTTTTTTAACTTTTAAAAGCATTTTTTCAGCCAAAGAGGTTGTAGAAAAAATGCTTTTTAAAAGTTTTTTTTAAAAAAAAGCCTCTGATGAGTTGGGCAGGGTAAGCAAGCGGCGACTGGGCTGGGGATCGGTTCGGGGGTGGGGCCAGCCAATGTTATTACCGATTCTCTGAAATACTAAATTTTTTTACTACCGATTCTTGCGAATCGGTGCGAACCAGAAGCAACCCACCACTGATGTGCACGAACCCCTGCACATGCCCTTCCCCCTGCGCATGCATGGAAGAGACCCAATGACCAGTTGGCTGGCGGGAGGTGTGTACACATGCACAGCAGAGCTGAACTGGGGTGATGGCTTTTGTGCCCACAGAGTGGGCGCTGTGTGCCACAGGTTCACCATCATGGGTATAGGGCACCCAAACCCCAAAAATACAATGTGTGTGCCCTCCCGCACATGCGCTCTGCCCCCTATGCATGTGCATGCACCCCCATATGCACCCCTGTGTATGCATGCATGCAACCCTGCATGTGCCCCGAGCCCCCCCTGCAGGTGGGTGCAGTCTCCCGCATGCACCACACCCACACCCCTTCACATGCACATGCGGCCCCCCTCATGCACTCTGCTTCCCATGCCTGCACCGCAGAGACCTGACTACCAGCTTGATGGCAGGATGTGCACACACATGCATGGTGGGGCTGAACTGGGGCAATGGCTTGCCTGCCCAGAGAGAGGGCACTGCATGCTACCTGTGGCACGCATGCCATAGGTTCGCCATCATGGGTATAGAGTCTCCTCCTTGAGCAAGAGGTTGGACTGGAATCCCTCGAAGGTCCCTTCCAGCTCTTATTCTGATTGAAGATTTTCTCCTATTTGAGATTAATCAAATTTAGATATCTAGACACTAATCTAAGGAGTCCAAGCCTCCTTTAGGACCCTTGCCCTTTAGTTGGTCTTATACAATGTAAGGGTTTCAGGAGCTGTCCAGATCCTAAAGCTCAGCAGTTGCAGGAAGGATTACAATATATACAATCTAGCAAAATAATATACAGTATACAGTCTACCTTCTCATAAACTCTCAGAGAGATGTGGGTGTTAAATTATTTCTTGCCCCTGTGTACAAGGTTTTACCTGACTTCCTCCCCACCTACTTTTTTTTTTTTTTTGGACAGGTTTTATTGAATTTTTCTTTTACATACATATTTTATGAACAGAGTATTGACTTAAGACATAATTATATGTTGATTTTTATGATCTATTCCAATCTTGTTTTTTGTTTTTTCCAAATACAATTTACATATTTCATTTTCTGACATGATATTCTTTTTCTCTACTTCTTTATCTTATCTTAATCTCGTCTTAATATATAATGTATAAACAGTATCACCATCCGCCCTTCAAATCCTAATTTCTTAGCATTGCTTTAATCAATTATCTTTTTTCTCCATTTATAAAGTATATTTCTTGTAATCCCAATCACATTTTTTGATTATAAACAATAAACTTCATTGTATTCAATTCTTACATTGAAACCCTTTAATTTGATGGATCTTCCACATCTTATCTTATCTCTTCTTAATACATAATAAGTGATATCACTATCCGCCCCCACCTACTTAAAGGTCAGATATGTCTCTATTTTTACAGCATGCTTATGCTATGCTATGTTTTCGGGTATATTGACCAACAGAAGCAATCACTGTAAGCTTCTTGTAAACTTTTCTTGATTGTGTAATCAAGATTATTCAGTTTTTCCTTGTGTTAAAATAGTGACTTCATTCCTTCAATCTTTTCCCATTTCCCATTTTCTATCCTTTATTTATTTATTTCTGAAGGTCCATGTCAGAGAAGTCTCAGAAAGTTGGTTCCTGAATGAATTCTTCAAGACTACCTATGCAAAAAATCTATCAACAGTGTAGCTGTTGACCAGAAGTGTCGCAGTGAGACAGTCAGGGATTAGCGGGCTTTGATGAGCCCCGCGAAATCCCAGGCTAATGAACCGCTGCAGAGCGGTCTTTGGACTGGGTCTGTCCTGTAGGGACAGGGAAGAAGGAGAAGCATCTCGGAAGACCAAGAGGAACAGCTAAGTTCCTCGGAGGTCAGAGGAAATTTTCTCTGGCTCTGCAGAGGGGGGCGGCGGCCATTATGACTGCCAGTAAGATGGGGCAACTGGACCAAGCATTGTGCAGGAGCAGAGAATTGAGCAGAATATTGATGCCGGGTGAGTGACATCTAACTCATAGGCAGAAAGGAAAAAAAAAAAGAGGACTTTCAAAATAATTGTAAATGTCCTGACATTATAACAGCGGCTAATAGGTGTAAGAAAGGATGGAAGAAGAAGATTAAGGCAGAAAGGTGGAATAGAAAGAATATAAAAATCTTAAATGATTACACTGGGATTATCAGTGAGAAAATAAGAAAAAAGGAAAAGGAATGGAAAATAACGGGAAAGACACAGCAAAATAGAAGAGTTTATGACCTTAAAAAACAAAATGATTATTCTGGGACTAGCAGTGGAAAGATAAGAAAAAGGGGAAAGAGAGTTCACGATTTTAAAGTACAAAAGAAAAGAAGGGGAAAGAAAAATAAAATAAAATATAAAGATAGAAAGGGAGAAAGAAATGGAAGAGGAATATGGGGTAAATTAAATGAATACTAGAGAATAGATAAAATTATATTTTTAATGAAGTGATTTTAAACTATATGGATGTCTGATGATGTAATAATTGGAATATTTTTAAATAATGAAGGGGATTGTGATAACTGGAATATTCTTAATTACATATTTGGAATTTAACTAAATAAGAAAAGAAAGCTGGAATGATATTGGATTATGAATTAATTAGATATATTTCACTGGTTTTTATAAAAATGTTGAAGTGTATTATTTGGAACAGTTGATAACGAAAAAATTATTTGAGATTGGAACAAGAGAATTTAAGAAAATAATTGGGAATTGTATTATGTTGTATGAATTTAAATTTAGGGGCACTGGAGTAAGATTGATACTTAATTTTTATTGAATATGTTTAATTAATTAATCCAAGAGCCTTGGATAGTACAGTGGTCTAAAGCCCTGTTATTAACATCAGCTGACTGCAATTATTGCAGGTTCAAATCTCACCAAGGCTCAAGGTTGACTCAGCCTTCCATCCTTTCTAAGGTAGGTAAATTGAGGACCCAGTTTGTGGGGGCAATAAGCTGACTTTGTAAATATACAAAAGTATGAAGGCTATTGCTTAGCACATTGTAAGCCGCCCTGAGTCTCCGGAGAAGGGCGGCATATAAATCAAAATTTAAAAAAAAAAAAAAAATTAGTGAAATTATGATAACTAGATTATTTTTAAAATAAGAATATAAATAATTGATGAAGTAATAGAATGGTAATAATGAATTATTTAAGTCAATATGAAGAAATGGCAAAATGTAGGGATGTTTAAAAATTGAAAATAAGACCCAGAAATAAGAAGTTTAATATATGAAATTGTAGTAGTCGGAACATTTGGGTTAAGATATATATTTAATTGGTTTTTACTAATATGTTAAATTGTATTATTTGGAATAGTTGATAAAAGAATCATTGGTGATTCGAATAAGAGAATTTAAGGAAATAATTGAGTATTGTATTATGATTTGTGAATTTAAATTTAGGGGTTCAAATTTTAAGGAGGGAAAAGAAAAATTGAATTATATTAGGATGAGAAGTTAAGATGAAGGGTAATATTGTTTTTTTAAAATTAGAGAGAATAAATGCTATGAGAAAAATGGTGTTAAATTTTTCTGTGTTAAAGATGTGTTAAACTGTGTTAAACTGTGTTAAACTGTGTTAAAGATGAACAAAATTTGTACAAATTTAAAACCGGGCCAATATTTTGTTCAGAAAAGATGTATTGTATGTTTTGTTTTGTTTTTTTAAATTTTCTCCGAAAACTCAGGGCGGCTTACAATGCGTTAAGCAATAGCCTTCATACTTTTGTATATTTATACAAAGTCAGCTTATTGCCCCCACAATCTGGGTCCTCATTTTACCTACCTTAGAAAGGATGGAAGGCTGAGTCAACCTTGAGCCTGGTGAGATTTGAACTTGCAGTAATTGCAGGCAGCTGATATTAATCACAGTGCTTTACTCTGCTGCACTACCGGGCACACATGTTTGCTTGTGTGTTTAAAAAAAAAACTTTACAAAAAAAAAAAACAACAGTGTGGCTGAGACAGACCAATCAGGAACTGATATTCCATCAGGAACCAGCTTTTTTTGAATTCCACTGGCATGGACCAATCAGAGATCGGCTTGCCAAGTTGAGAGACTCTTTGGCACATTTCTGGTTTTCATTTTCTCTAAGTCTTTTACTTTCCATCTTGATATGAATTTGTCAAGAAGTATTGGGGAGGGGCAGCAATGGGCTATCAAAAATATAAATTTGAGCAATAAGAGAGGTGGCAAGCACAAGCTCTCCCATCCAGTGGTATCACGGCTGTTTTCATGCAAAGTTGAACATTTAGGACAGAAGCCGGAACCTGGAAGAGCACTCACCAAAAATCAGACTGATCAGCATACAGGAATTTTAGGTCGCTGTATATACATATCTGTAGACTGTACAGCATACGGTATGCACGATTACTTTAACAGCAGCAAGTATGCATCTACCTTCTTTACAATGAAAAAAAATGTCTAAGATTGCCTTTGGCACTATTATTAGCTTTGGCAGAAATGATTCTAGATTGTTCCTGCCAACTTCCAGAGGCTTGAAACATTACCCTAAGATATTTAAAACCTGGAACGCGTTCCATTTTGTTAATTTCTATTTGCCATTGGGGTTTGTGACAGCTAGGTCTTATTGAGAATAGCATAATTTTAGTTTTGGAGTAATTAACTGTAATCCCTTCCTTGTTGCAGAATTCTGCTTAGCCCCACAAAGTTCTCCTGAGGCTACCTTCCTGCATCATTAGCGTACAGCAGCCTTTGCCAAATGTCTATCTCCAGACTTAACGGGGGTGAAATTATTATTATTATTTTTTTGGTAAAAGCAGTAACCATTGAGTTTATACGAATATTAAACAGTAAAGGAGCTAAACTACATCCCTGCCTCACAGCTTGGCAGACTGGAATGTCTGCCGTAAGATAGGCAGTTTTATTATACTGGACTTGGGTCACTTGTTTTCATACAACATTCTGATTAGAAAAAGTTCCCATTTGTCAATATGTAAGAATGAACTTCCACCAAATCTATTTCCTGGAATTGCAATAATAATAATAATAATAGTAGTAGTAGTAATAGGAAGGAGGAATAATAATAGTAGTAATAGGAAGGAGTAATAGGAATAATAGTAATAGTAATAGTAATAGTAATAGTAAGAAGAAGAAGAAGAAGAAGAAGAAGAAGAAGAAGAAGAAGAAGAAGAAGAAGAAGAAGAAGAAGAAGAAGAACAACAACAACAACAACAACAACAACAACAACAACAACAACAACACCTGATCAGTGGGTGCAGCAAAATTTCACAAACTGACTACCTACAACGCCATGACCATGTTGCTAAGATCATTCACTGGAAATTGTGCCAGAAGTTTGGATTTGAGTACAGCAAAAACCACTGGGAACATCAGGGTGAGAAAGTTTTAGAGAATGAGACACTCAAGATCTTGTGGGACTTCAGGATTCAGACTGACAGGAACTTGGTCCACAGCACACCTGACATAACAATAGTTGAAAAGAAAAAAGTATGGTTCATTGACATTGCAATACCTAGTGATGCACAGATTGAAGATAAGCAGCAAGAAAAAAATCACAAAGTACCGGGACTTGCAAATTGAAGTTGAGCGACTGTGGAAAAAGAAATCGTGTGTTGTCCCGATTGTAATTGGAGCCCTTGGAGCAATACCCAAAGGGCTACCCCGCTATTTAGAAATTCTAAATTTACAGGACTTGAACATTTTGACTCTACAAAAAACCACGTTTCTTGGAACAGCTTACATCCTCTGACGATACCTGAACAGTTCCTAGGTCCTTGGCTAGGACTCGAGCTGCTGAGCTATTAACCAGCCTCAAAGGCTGTGAATCTCACCAAAGATTAACCAATGATGATGATGATGATGATTATGATGATGATGTAGTAATAGATTTTTGTAATACATACAAAAATCCACCAACAATCCCAATTGCCGACTTTGCAACAACAAAATTGAAATTGCACAAACTGATTACAAAACTAGACACGACAGAGTTGTTAAATACTGGTCATTATGTAAAAAATATAACTTACCTATATCCAAAAAGTCATGGGAACATAAAGTGGAAAAAGTTATAGAAAATGAGAAGGTGAAGATCTTGTGGGACTTTCAAATACAGACGGATCGTCACTTGGAACACAACACCCTAGATATCACAGTTGTCGAAAACTGAAATGTACAATTTATTGACATCGCGATACCAAGAGATGCCAGAGTCAAAGAAAAAGAACTGGAAAAAATCATGAAATATCGCAACCTGTCCATCGAAACTACATGGCTATGGATGAAACATGTCACAGTGATACCCATTGAAGAAGAACATCATGGCTTCAAAACCTTAGGGACTGGTTTGTCCCTGAACTCAGCAGCACTTTTTCATATGGCTGTTGACAAAAATAGGATTGCCAACATGATCACCAATGTCCGATGACGGATATGGCACAACAAGAAGAAGAAGATACCCATTGTCATCGGGGCACTTGGTACCCTGTCCAAGAATTGCAGCTTCCTGCAATAACACCAGCAGAACTGCAAAAACCTGCACTACTTGGAACATCGTATATCTTAAGAAGGTACTTGGTTGATACCTAGGATGCTGGCAGTAACCTGTATCAACCATTAGCACCAGTCAATGGTATTTGTGATGCATTTTTGAATGTTCAGTTGACTGAGTTTCATGTCTAATGAATAAAGTAAATAATAATAATAATGTTGAGCTCCCTGTGTGAATTTTTCTACTAAGTATTGAAAGATGGTCCATTTGAAGATCTGCCCTCTCTAAGTCCCACAGAGAATGAGGTGGCTGGATGGAGTCACTGAAGCAGTAGGCGTGAGCTTAAATGGACTCCAGAGGATGGTAGAGAACAGGAAGGCCTGGAGGAAGGTTGTCCATGGCGTCGCGATGGGTCAGACATGACTTCGTGACTAACAACAAAGTCCCACTAGTTTTTCTGCCAACAGGCTTATAGTACAAATTTAAAGTTTAAAAAGAACTTTAAACCACACATTTAAATTATGGATGAGCCAGTATAGATAATGTATTAAATCAATCATTGCATTGGTGTATTGTTGATTTATATTCTACAAAGATCCAGATTGTTGGGGGCAATATGCTGACTCTGTAAACCTCTTAGAGAGGACTGTGAAACGGTATATAAGTCTAAGTGCTATTGCTATTTGGTGTTACTTTATTATTTTGCCTGTATAGTTTTTAGATATAAATGCATATCTAAATATAGATAACTTGCACTAGTAATGTAAAACATTATGTAAGACATTATGTTCCCTTTCTTTAAATTCTAAACTAGTTCATTATCACTTAATTCAAACAAGAAAATCCCTAGATTTGTGAACTAAAAATGGGTATTCTTTGCTGCAAATGTAATTTTGGTATGAAAACTTAAAAGAGTTATTCAAATAATTCAAATAATGGAAAAGTTCTCCTTGTAATACTGATATGCACACTATTAAACCTTTGCTCACTATATGCATTCTCTAGTTCCCTAGAACAGGGGTGTCAAACTCACGGCATCACAGTAGTGTCGCGTGACGTATCAGGACTTTTTACCCCTTTGTTAAACCGGGCGTGGGCGTGGCCAGCGTGTGACACATCCAGCCTGAGAGCCAGGAGTTTGACAGCCCTGTTCTAGAAGATTTGCAGGAACCAGTGCCAGAAGTGATCCCCTGGATATCTGAATTGGATATCCAGGTATGAGGCCCCTGCCATACTCAAGTAGAAATTTTGTATATACCATATTTTTCAGAGTATAAGACACACCTTTTTCCCTAAAAAAAGAGGGTGAAAATCTGGGTGCGTCTTATACTCTGAATGTAGCCCCACCCAGCTTCTCAAACGGAAGTTTCAGAGGCTGAAAAAAGCATCAGAAATGAAGCTTCTGAAAAGAAGCCCCCAAACAGAGCTTCAGAGACTTTTTTTCTGAAGCTTTTTCGGAGGCTTTCAGAGGCAGGAAAAATTTTTTTCTGAAACAGAGTTTCAGAAGTTTCAGAGGCAGAAAAAAAGAAAAAAAAAAAAAAAGCAAGGCACAGAGCTCACAACCAAGGAACCTGCTGCTACAATTCACCTCTGGAACAGCAGATTGGGAGTATTCAGGGAGGCCGATCCACCTGCCAATCAGCTTTTTTTCTTATTTTCCTCCCCAAAAACTAAGGTGCGTCTTATACTCCAGTGCATCTTATACTCTGAAAAATACAGTAATTACATGGATTGGGTGTATATGTCTACTTCTCTTATGTCATATTCTCATCCTACATTAAATCAATAATAAATAATAATTCAAATAATTCACTTGTTATAACCCTAAAACAGTAAGTATAATGTATAGTTGGAAATCAAACATTTTAAAATAAAAATTGTATAAACTATTAATAAAATACAAGAATGAGCTGTTAAAGGTATTTACTTCCATGTTTAAAGTCAAATTCTTTAACTTTCCAAGTGACATCAAAAGAAAAAAGCAGGTTTGCTCTGAAAGCCATTCTTTGCTGAATATGCTTAACGAGCAGACTAATTAAACATTCATACAAAATTAATAAAGAACAAGAAAGCACATATATAAATGTGAATATTACAAAAATAACATATTATATTAAAAATAAATGCTTACAGAAGTGTCTACATTAGGGAAAATATATTAATGCAAAAATTAGTAGAAACATTGATAAAATGTGTTTTCATATGCTGCATTTATTATTTTATGTTTTATTAACTAAATATATGAGGGACAGTTTGGAACTCTATGAATACACATTTTCCAGCCATTTTAAAAATTAATAGAATGGTATTTGTACAAACCCACAACACTGATATAAAATAGATTTAAACTTTTCTGTTCAACCCTAGAGATATTTCTTGAAAATTAAGTTCCATTATTAATGGAAGAGGCATAATCATGGTTATTGAAAATGGAATATTGTTTGGAACAATATTGTTTGGAATATAATGTTCCTTGGTTTATTGTTTAGCTCTACTAAATAAACATGAAAGTATGTTCACTGGAGTCTGCATGTTAAATTTTGGTGAATATTAAAATGCCAGTATGATACAAATTTAAGCCAAATGGATCCACTTAAGACTTTTCTGAGGTGAAGTAAAACTTCTTTAAAATAGCCAGAACTAAATCAAAACTGTTTTATGCATAATTCAACATTTCAGGGATTTGAAGAAGAATATGTAGCATGGGTTCTATGTACTTGTATGTGGTGTGTGACAGAGAGAGAGAGAGAGAGAGAGAGAGAGAGAGAGAGAGAGAGAGAGAGAGAGAGAGAGAGAGAGGGAGGGAGGGAGGAAAGGAGAATGAGGGAAACTTCTCATTTTCAATCTGTATCAGTGGTGAAATCCAATTTTTTTTACTACCAGTTCTGTGGGCGTGGCTTGGTGGGCGTGTTGTGTGTTGGTGGGTGTACTCGGTGGGCATGGCAGGAGAAGGATACTACAAAATCTCCATTCTCACCCCACGGGGCCAGCCAGAGGTGGTATTTGCCGGTTCTCCGAACTATTCAAAATTTTCGCTACCTGTTCTTCAGAACCTGTCAGAAGCTGCTGGATTTCACCCCAGCTTTGCATGCAGTATGAAAGTTCAATGCTAATAGTTCAATCTTACAATTCTAAAAAGACTTTTCAGTTAAGCTTGGTTTCAGATGGCTGAAAAATCCATTCTTATTGTTTCTTTGGCAATAATATCAATGTGGATTGTCACTGCCTTCTTTTAGGACCTCTTATTTATGGTCATAAGTTATCTTGTTGGTTTCCCATCCAAGTAGTAGTGGTAGTATTAATAGCAGTAGTTTATAAGTCTACTTAGTCTTATAAGTTTATATGTCTGCTTAATAGTAATAGCAGTAGTTTATAAGTCTATATTATTGACTGATTAGATGATGTGTATACACTTAAAGAAAAAAAAAACCAATATACAATATTTAAAAACATGAGAATAAAAGCAAGATAAAATAGCCAAATAATAAAAAAAAAGATGAAAGAAAAAATACATTGTGTTATAATTTGTTAATATAGTGCCTTGAAAACAAGATTCATCACTTCTATGATACAATGCAATATGACAAATTCTGGTTATCTTACCCAGGCCTATGATAGATATAGATAGACATAAAGAAAGACCGACAGACTGACAGCCAGACAAACAGACAGATATTCATGAAAAAATACAATAAGTAATAAAGATATATAAGAATATCAGTTTAAATATTTCACGAGAGCAGTCTATAATTCTGAAATCTCATATCAAAAATAAATTTAGTAGAGTTCCAGTGAAAATGTTTGTTTATTGATTAACCCCGAATAAACACTTTTAAAATTTGTAACATGAATTTTATTTTTACTAAATAAAAATTCTTGCTGAACTAATTGTTAATAGAAACCTCTTCAATACATAACTTTTTCAGCAAGTACGGTATAAAAATGCTGTGAAATGTTTTTTGCTGATCTTTAAAAGCATCCTCTTTGTTGTGTATAAATTTAAGTTACTATAGGCAATGTTAAAATAATTATTTTGATATTTTTTTTAAAAAAAATAAACCATAGTCCTTAGTGTCTTAAGGCTATTGTGAATCTGAAAAGTTATAGAACTCATTTGTGATTTTTGATTACTATGGAAATGGAAAAATATTCCTGAAGGGCGCAATCTTACCAGAACTGTGTATCTAATCATATTGATTTTATTGTACATAATTAACATTATAATATAAAGATATTAACACTGTATTATAATATGAAAGGATTATAGTGCCTTCTAGTCAGTCTTGATTCCTGACAACCATCTGGCTAAGTCCTTGTACTTTTGTAAGCAAGATTTTCAAAAGTAGTCTGCTAAGAGAAAGTGACTGATCTAGAGTTACCCAGCTGGCTTTGTGCCTAAGACTGGATTAAAACTCATTTCTAGTCTGGGTATTTTTAACCACTTAGACCAGGGCAATAGTGGGTTGCTACTGGTTCACCCCAGTTTGGGCAAACCAGTAGTAGCGGTGGTGGCAGTGGTGGGTTCCTCCCGGTTTGGCCCGGTTCTCCCAAGCCAGTAGCAGTGATGATATGATATCACTGAACCAGTTCTGCCCCCACGCCCCCCGCGCCCCGCCCCCCCACCCCCACGTTATTCTTACCTTTTATTTGCCCCCACCCCCAATCTATTGCTGCCTCTTGAGTCCCAGCTGATGGCTAGAGGGAAAAAAACTGTTTAAACTCTTGCCGCTGGGCTTGAAAGGGCTGCCCTACAGCTGATCAGAGTTAAAAGAAAACACATGAGTAGACCAGTGCCTGCAAAAATATATGAGTAGACCAGTGCCTGCAAAAATAAATGGGTAGACCAGTGCCTGCAAAAATACATGAGTGGATCAGTGCCTGCAAAATACATGAGTAGATTAGTGCCTGCAAAAATAAATGGGTAGACCAGTGCCTGCAAAAATACATGAGTAGATCAGTGCCTGCAAAATACATGAGTAGATCAGTGCCTGCAAAAATAAATGGGTAGATCGGTACAGCTCTGCAAGCAGTTAAAAGCCTGGTAGACCAGTACCCCTGCTAAATCCTAAATAATTGTCACATGACCATCAAGCCACGCCCACAAAATAAGCCACACCCACAGAACCGGTAGCAAAAAAATTTAGAACCCACCCCTGGGCGGCAGGAGGTTCCACCCACTTGCTCGGACGTTATCAAATACACTCTGTGCATGCTCAGAAGTGGCGTGCGTGAAAGTGAACTGAGCACACACTCAAGCAACCAGTAGCAAAGGTAAATGAAACTCACCATGGACAAGGGGTATCAAACTCAAGGCCCATGGGCCACATCTGGCCAGCAGGTGCTTATCCAGCCCAGGGACCCAGCCTGGAAATAGCAAAGGACCAGCTGGCATTGCCTCTGCTAGCGAAAATGGACACGTGGGTCCAGACATGGCCCTCCATGCTGCGTTTTTGGCCTGGATGGCCTCCTGCAGCCCCCTGTGCCCAATTTTGGCCATCAGGGTGCTGCAGGAGGCGTCTGTCCCATCTGCCGTCCGTCCCATCTCCCCCCGCCCCTGCAGAGGACAACTACAATGCTCATCCAACCCTCGAAGAAATCCAGTTTGACACCCCGGATTAGACCAAACTGGATCTAAAGAGTATTTTAGTATGCATTATATCTGAGTACCTTTGTAAGCAAATCCAATATTTTCTATCAGCAACCATTATGCTGTTCTGTTAGACTAAGGAATAGGACAGGAATCCCTTTTATGGATTATTGTTAAATAATACTAAATCCAATGAGCCAAATGTGCTAATTATAAAACTGTTTGTGATAGTCATGATACTAGGACTTAGAATAAGGAAATCAAGAACCCTGATCATTCCCTAAGGAGATATAAATTCATTTTGTAGTTTCTACCTTTTATCGGGATATTTCATAGACTATGTCTGGTTACTAAAGTTCAAGCAGCTTAGTGGATTAACATGGAGGCTGGACAGAACTTCAATAACAAATAACTCTCAAACACCCATTACTCTCTTCCATTATCAGCAGGCAAGATGTTTGAGTGACAGCATCCGTTTCACTAGAAGTCTAGTGCGAAGTCTTGACAGCTTTTCCAACACGAGACATTAATATAGCCTGAAACAATTTCGAGACAATATGAAAACAGAGACTTTATTTGATTTGCTAGTGTATTGAGCAGCTCTTTTGTGAAATGTGTGAAATTGACACCGTGCTGCCACATATCATTTGTCTCTCGTTATCCATAATTATATGAACTTTTGTTTTCTCATGTACTTAGAAAAAGGCAGAAGATGGGAAAAAATGTATGTAGTAATAATAATACGGCACAGATTTATGAGCAATGTTTAATACAGTTGAACTATTCAAATGCCGAATACTTGAAGTGGAAATAAAGCAATTCATGGAATGATTGTTGTAGAATTTGCCTTTGGAGGGAAAGTCTGAAGAAATGAAACTAGAAGCCTTATTTCTATATTTTCGCAGATTATTTTTCTTTTTTTTTACTTAACTGTAGAACAAATTCAAAAATTAGCAAGCAGAACCCTAAACTGCTGGTGAGTGGATCATGTTAAAGAGTAATACCAGAGTTGTTGAAATTCAGGCAGCATACAAGTTTAATAAACAATAATGATAAAATGAATCCACATTAAAGGGCAAAAAATTTAATTAAAATATCTATTGTCAGACCCTTGAGTTTATCCAGATCCAGAAAACTGACTGCAAAAGAAGAATAGAGCATACTTTATTGAGAGACAAGTTTTAACAAACCATTTAAAATTCGACTGTAGACATCTTAAGGGACTGAGGTGTCACAGCAGGACTTCTCTAGATATTTAAACTAAAACAGCAGATTCAACTTTTGGCAAATATCTATGGCATTTGTGATTTGTCTTTCTCTAAGTTACTCTGTGTATCTCTTATGACACTTCATTTCCCAGAACTGCCCAAAAACTGAGTTAGCTTTGGTGTGAACTGATCCAAGGCCATATTCGCATATTAATTTCAACCAATAGCTACGGTCTCAGTCAGGGGTGAAATCTACTTACCTTCCCTACTGGTTCAAAAGAGCACATGCGAAAGCTTGGACCCTCTAAGCATGCACAAAGCCTTTTGCACATGCACACAGGGTAAAAAACAGGTTACTTCCTAGTTAAAACCAGGAAGTGATGATGTCTGGGTAAGTGGGAGGAGCCTCACACTGCCGCTGCTACCGGTTCTCCGAACCACCTGCAGCCATCACTACCGATTCAGCCGAACCAATAGCATTTCACCCCTGGTCTCAGTTGTACATTGTACCAGCGCTTTTGCATCATTAGTGAGAGTGGGGAAATAGAAAACTCATACACATTTTCAGCAATGTACAAATTCATAGAAGAAAAAGAAAAAAAAATCTAAAATTGAATTGAATTCAGAGCTTTTAAGAACTAGACATACTGTTCAATCATGTTTGAAGGCAATGTAGCAGTATAACCTTTCCCTTTTGCATATAGTCGTATTAGATGTTTAACATTTTGAATAAGGAACCTATTATTTTAACCTCTTGGCAAAGTCCTGCTCATACTTTAGGGTGCCATAAACCAAGATATGATAATAACATCCTCTAGTTATCGTCTCCTTTTATGTAATCTTTGACATAATCTAACATTTCCTTGTGGGAAACCTTGTCTGCCCTCCACAAAGTGGAATTCCCTTAGGGAGCTTTTAAATTACACCTCATTTTTCTAGCTTCAGAGACACAGGCCTACCATTTGTAATATTCAACATCATTAATCTACTTTAATTAAAATAAGGCTGCAGTCTCATCCCTGCCTTTGCTCAATAAGAACAAGTGAGGAGTTTACACCAATGAGGAGTTTGCCCTTCAGCTGCCAATCCAACTTCGAACACTGATTCATTTTCTTCTACCAGCTCATTTTTGGTGGTATGCATCCTAATTGGAGAAATGAAGTGTACTTTCTAGCTTTTTAGTAACTCCTATTAGCTCAGATATTTTTGTTTTGCTTTGCTTTTTTATCCCATATTTAACTACCCAATTTTCTTTCCATATTATTTAACACTTTAAAACCAGCAATAAAGTGCTTCTAACATACCATTACTAGCTGTAAACATAGGAGATTCAAGTCACCCAAAATAACCCATCTCCCATGAAAGTAGGAGAAGATTATACATTTTAACTTCGCACATCACCAACCTACTCATCAATGATTGACCAAACTACAGAAATGCTTTCCTCTTGAGAACAGAACAGAACAGAACAGAACAGAACAGAACAGAACAGAACAGAACTCTTTATTGGCCAAGTGTGATTGGACATACAAGGAATTTGTCTTTGGTGCATATTCTCTCACTGTACATAAAAAAAAAATAAAATATATTCATCAAGAATCATAAGTTACAACACTTAGTGATAATCATAAGATACTAATAAGCAAACAAATCATACTAGGAAACAATAAAACAATATAAATTGTAAAGATACAAGCAACATGATTATAACCATAAGTGGGAAGAGATAGGTACTAGTAAGGATGAGAAGAATAGTAATGCAGTATTAGTAGTTAATTTGACAGTGTTGTGGGAATTAGTTGTTTAGCAGAGTGATGGCATTCGGGGGAAAACTGTCCTTGTGTCTAGTTGTTCTGGTGTGCAGAGTCTATAGCGTCGTTTTGAGGGTAGGAGTTGAAACAATTTATGTCCAGGATGTGAGGGGTCTGTAGATATTTTCACAGCCCTCTTTCTGGCTCATGCAGTATACAGGTCCTCGATGGAAGGCAGATTGGTAGCAATTGTTTTTTCTGCTATTCTAATTATCTTCTGAAGTCTGTGTTTGTCTTGTTGGGTTGCAGAATCAAACCAGACAGTTATGGAGGGGCAGATGACAGACTCAATAATTCATCTGTAGAACTGAATCAGCAACTCTTTGGGAAGTTTGAGCTTTCTCAAACTTTGGACTTAATTTGCATTTCACATATTCTCCTTCCTCTTCCTCTCTGTCGGTCACTTTCTCTTCCACTTTACTGTACAATGTTCGGAGCCTCTTAGCCAATCACATGAACATGCAATTGGGATGTCTCTGACCCAAATTTATGTGGACTGGATTTTAGTAGAAGTAAATTACACTGACTTCAATGGATTTTAATCCCCAGCTGGATGTATAAAAGATTCTCAATATCACCTGTTTTCACAAAGATTTTCAATGGATTTATCAAACTTTTGCAAGAATGTTCCAGTTGTTTATTTATGGAAATCATCCTACTTTTGGACTGAGTGGTATTATTGTTCCAAAAAATCTTTTCCTAGGGGCAAAGGCTGAAGGGATGGTAGTGCAGGGAAGCCAGCTTCAATTCTGTATCCCATTTTTTTTTTAAAAAAAAAAACAAGTGGGAAATTGGAAATAGTAATTTTGGATCTGTTTTAGAAATTGCAGGGAGAATGTCTATGGAGACTCTCAATCATCCAGGTCATGATTGTTCCAAAAGTGCTTTTTCCAAAAGGCAACTAAACTTTCTTTCTTTCTTTTTTTCTTTGAAAATGTTTTATAAATAAATAAATAAATAACTTTATTGTCATTGTATGTGTATACACTATACCCATACAACAAAATTCACTTAACACCCAAAGACCAGCTCACAATACAACATAACAATCCCCAAACACACTCCCACCCACCACAATTCCCCACCCCTAAACCACCCAAACATCCACACAACAGACCAAGTAATACTGTCCAACAACTCACTGATGGTGGCCCTTTAGTTCATTGTTGAGTGCAATTATAACTCTGGGATAAAAACTATTCAGAAAACGTGTGGTCTGAGTTTTAATTGTTCTGTATCTTCTGCCAGAAGGCAACAGTCCAAAAAGATTGTAAGCAGGTTGGGAAGAGTCTCTGAGAATGTTATGCAACTTTCTCAAACAGCGAGATTTAAAGATGTCATCCAGGGCTGGTAGTTGAAGTCCGATGATATTCTGGGCAGTTTTAATGATTATCTGTAGAGCTTTTTTGTCGGCTACAGAGCTGTTCCCATACCACGCAAGAATGCCATATGTCAGGACACTCTCAATGGTGCTGTGATAGTAGGACAGAAGTAGATGCTTCTCATCCAAGAAGCTTCTGCAGTTTTACAGGAAGAAGAATGTTACTTCCACTCCAATCCAAGGCTGAATTGCTTATTTTTAAAACAGTATTAATAATATGCTAAACAACTTGTGGATCTTTTAAATCAAATCTCCTGGAATCTTTTATGCCGACCAAAGAGTTCAGCTCAACTCTCTTTGCAAATCTGATTGCAAAGAAAAATCCAAAGAACCTTCCCTTTCTGCAGCGTAACAAAAACAAGATCTCCATTTTCCCTGGCAGAGGATTGAATCTAGCGCCATTGAGTCTTCTGTCTGCCCTCCAACCTATTGTGAAGAGAAGGGGAAACCTCAAAAGAAGACCACGAGGATAACAAGGGAGGTGTTGCTGAAATGTTTATAAAAGTACACATATAAACCAGGTGGAACCAGGCTTAATACCAGTGACTGTGAGAGGAATCTTGGAGTCTTATAACTAAATATGACCAGCAGTTTGCAGCAGCAGCCAAAAAAGCCAATGAAATCCTAAATTGCATTAACAGAGGGATACAATTAAGATCAAGTGAGGTACTAATACCACTCTATAAAGCCTTAGTAAGACCACACCAGTGGTGGGATTCAGCCAGTTCGCACCACTTCGGGAGAACCGGTTGTTAACTTTCTGAGCAGTTTGGTGAACTGGTTGTTGGAAGAAATCATTAGGGCAGAGAACTGGTTGTTAAATTATTTGAATCCCACAGCTGGACCACACCTAGAGTACTACATCCAGTTTTGGTCAGCACACTATAAAAAAGATGTCAAGACTCTAGAAAAAGTGCAGAGGAGAGCAACCAGGATGATTAGGGGACTGGAGACTAAAACATATGAAGAATGGTTACAGGAACTGGGTATGGCTAGTCTAGTGAAGAGGACAAGGGAAGACATGATAGCAGTGTTTCAATATTTGAGGGGCTGCCTCAGAGAGGAAGGGGTCAAGCTGTTTTCCAAAGCACCTGAAGGTCAGACAAGGAATAATGGAAGAAAACTGACCAAGGAGAGATTCAACCTGGAAATAAGGAGGAGCTTTCTGACAGTGAGAACAATCAACCAACGGTACAGAAGTTGCCTTCGGAAGTTGTGGGAGCTTCATCACTTGAGACTTTCAAGAAAAGATTGGACTGTCATTTGTCAGAAATGGTGTAGGGTCTCTTGCTTAGGAGGGGGGTGGGGTGGGTGGGGTTGGACTAGATGACCTATAAAATACCTTCCAACTCTGTTAATCTGCTAAATGGAAAATCACTCCCCTCTTGTTCCATTGGTGGAAAACTATTTCTGCTTATAGCAGTGTATTTTTCACCCAGAGCAACTGATTCTCACATTTCTCAGTAAGGAGAATATCATCAGAGTTCCAGAGAAAGCAGAAATATAACCTCATTTCACCTAAAAATGTACTCTACAGGGTCTTGTTTCATATGCTACTATTGAAATATATACATAGTGAGATGCCACATGCAAAGCTTGCATTTTTGTTTATTACAAAGGTTTTAAACCACTAAAATTTATTGTACTGGCTACAATTATAAGGCTGAACAGTTTCAGATTAATTTAAGGCGCCTTTTAATCCTTATTATTTAGCTGGTTTCTGTCAATCTCTGTCTGATTCTACTATTTCTTAAAATGCTAAACTGTCGTATTGTATGTTTATATTGTCACAATCTAATGTGATTATAAAAATAATAGTTTTATAGATATTGAATAATTTTCCTTCTCCTCCCTTCCTTCCTTTCTTTTTCCCCCTTTTTAAAGGAGCTTCAAAGTAAATAATATAAATAAATATGAAATAAATTAAATCCCTATTTACCAGTAAAGATTTTTGCAAGTTTCTTTTCTTTCTTTTTGCAATCTAGCATTTTATCGCAATTCCATCACCTTTACATTTCGAAGCCCACTCCTCTGCTCAAAAATAAGACCGCCAATGTAAATTCTTTCTTTCCCATTTTTTAACGCAATATTACACGTATGAATTGCATGAAGAAATTATACGCAACGTGAAGGTATATCCACATCACATGAACATCAATTTGTAGGGATATGTGTCCATGGGTTTTAAATATGCATTTACATTACTTGTGCTTAAACCAAGATCTTCATTTCATGCTTTACTGGGTTGAAAGGTGTTTATGGCCTTTCTTCTTATCTCTGAAGAACATGTTGAGACTTTCTGTCACTTATCTGTCTTCAGGGACTTATGCACTGGACAACACATGTGAGTTTTCTACAAAGGTTAAAGTACCTTTGTTTTATGCCACCAGAGAGCACTGTTGCATTGTTAGGTTTGACAGACTCGTTTTCTTGCAGACATTTGCCATAGAACTAAGTAGGCAAATAAGGCTGTGCTAAATATTCCTTCTTTCAGACCATATGACAAATGTCACTGAGGCAGAAAGCGTAATAAATCAACTGGTCTTTTTTTTCCCCCTACCTGTTTGGTGTGTTTGGAGTTTGACATTCCTTTGACATTTCTCCCCTTTATAAACAAATTAGTTCAGATTTCCAAAGGTTGCAATTAGCAGCTCAGTTTCTTATCCTTATTTTCATGAATATGGCTTGCTTTTGCCTGTCCAATGGCATGGCTGGATGCTATTAGGACCCTCTAAAATGCTGAGGTAAACCAAACCATCTTTGCATCTCTGTGTTTCCAATGAAAGTATCATTTTCTGAAGGTCAGGAAAGTTGAAGTAGAGGGAGAGGGGGTGAGGGATCATATACCTAAACATTAGGATTGCCAATGGGAAGATGGGTGTAGATGGTAAGCAAGTGTCTAGTATTCTGTGAAATTTCCCATTGCCATTGAACTCTCTCACAAGAAGATAATGATTTGAACCAGGGGTGAGTTCTAATTTTTTTTACTATCAGTTCTGTGGGCGTGGCTTATTTTGTGGGTGTGGCTTGATGGTCATGTGACAATTCTTTAGGATTTAGCAGAGGTACTGGTCTACCAGGCTTTTAACTGTAGAGCTGTACCAATCTACCCATTTATTTTTGCAGGCACTGATCTACTCATGTATTTTTGCAGGCACTGGTCTACCCATTTATTTTTGCAGGCACTGATCTAATGTATTTTTGCAGGCACTGGTCTATTCATTTGTTTTCTTTTAACATTGATCAGCTGTAGGGCGGCCCTTTGAAGCCCAGTGGCAAGAGTTTAAACAGTTTTTTTCCCTCTAGCCGTCAGCTGGGACTCAGGAGGCAGCAATAGATTGGAGGTGGGGCCAAATAAAAGGGAAGAATAACGCGGGGAATGGGTGGGGGAGGTGGGGTGGGGGGCATGGGGGGTGGGGAGCAGAACCGGTTCGGTGACATCATATCATCACCGCTACCGGCTCGGGAGAACCGGGCTGAACCGGGAGGAACCCACCACTGATTTGAACAACACACATCTGGTAGCCCTTTAAAAAAGAATGCAAAATTAATATATCCTAACTAATTATATTGTTAAAGTTTTTTCCTCACTAAGAAAGAATGAAAATCTTTTACAGTAGAAATGTAGAAAAGTATGTGTGTGTGTGTGACTCTTTCTCTAACACACACACACACACACACATACCTATACTGTATCCTTAAACTGTGCTCATAGAAACTGTGCTGCAAATTATTGTTTCACAAATTATTGTTTCTCTATTACTTTGTCTCATTTCCTCATTTCCTTCCTCTTAAGATGAAAACTTGGGTGCCCCCGTAGAGTTGCACTATGACAGCATTATGTAAAACCCATTCTGCTTTTAACATCTTGTCTCCTGTGGTTTGTTCAATTCTTATTGATATAATTGAATGACTTAAAAAGAGGTTGACTTTAAAATAATGTAGATTATCAGCCGTGAGCTCTTATGGATTCTTTTTCTTCTGTCTATGATTATGATATCCCTTTATCTCACTATCTCCAGGCTGAATACCTCCCATTCCCCTTAGTAATTATTGGCTGATTTCATTTCAGGGCCCAACTTAGTGCCATTATTGTACTCTCTGGGTTTGATAAGCTTGCACTATAATGACTTCTTTGCCTGTCCAAAGAATCTTTTCCAGTGCTCTGGAGTAGCATTGACACGAACACTTCCTCCACATCACTCATGGAAATCAAGCATTAACGAGAATCTTAATAAGTGCAATCGTATTTTAATTTCAAACTATTTGGAGCTGACTATTTTAATCAAACTGCCTTCCATAGCTTGCAGAAGCATAGGGTACTTTGATGAACTTATTCAAATTGCTTCTATTCAAAACTAGGTCATTGGGGTATATAAAAGGGGAAACCATCGAGGCCCTCTTTTCAGAAATGCATTCTTTGAAACTGGTCTCTGAAGTAATCTATCTATCTATCTATCTATCTATCTATCTATCTATCTATCTATCTATCTATCATCTATTTATCATCTATCTTATCTATCTTATCTATCTATCTCTATCATCTATTTATCGTCTATCTATCTATCATCTACTTATCATCTATCTTATTTATTTATCCATCCATCCATCCATCCATCCATCCATCCATCCATCCATCCATCCATCTATCTATCTATCTATCTATCTATCTATCTATCTATCTATCTATCTATCTATCTATCTATCATTACTTCCATTTGAGTCCCATTAAAATAAAACAGAATTTGCACTCAAAAATTGCACACTTGGTGGATTGGCATCTATAATTGTATTAAGAAATAGGTTTTCAGCATTGATGACTATGGATCTCAAAATTGATTCATTTGGATGAGAACTTCTGTCCTAAGTAACCCTCTGATCAGGGGTGGGGTCTACTTACCTTTACAACCAGTTCACATGTGCAGATCACCTATGATGATGTCCAGCTCAGTGAGCGGAGCTTCCCGCCAGTTTTACTACTGGTTCTTGCGAACCCGTCCCAAGCCATCAGGGGCAACCCAACACTGCCTCTGATGGCTTATTTGGGAGAAAAACGAGCCAAAGATTGCCTGAAAAACCACATGGTAAAAAGTCCTGGCAAAGTTGGCCTTGAAAGGAGAAGGTCTTGATGTATGGCACTGTCACTATCTACAAATGTACAGACAGTTAGATAGAGGCATCCTTCTGTCCATGAAGACATGCATATATATTTCTCCACATACATCTATCTCTTGCTGGATGTTTACAAGCAAACCATCTTCTAGAAATGCTTTAATTTAATTCCTGTTCTGAACGGGGAAGTGGATTTGATGCTTTTAATAGATCTTTTCCATTCTAATTGTCTATAAAAAGACATTGTGGTTGTCAGCTCTACAAGGTGACCAGTGCCTATAGGTCAGGACTACTTTTATCATAGCATTGATAGCAGTGGAACATTGAAGTCTGAATGTGCTTCAAAATTTATCTTCCTGGGAAGAAGGGAAAGGCTTATCTGAGCTGTTTTCTCAATTTATTTTCTTGGCCCAGACTCAAACCTCACTTATCTGCTTGTTGCCTTGGTAGCAGTTCTTCCTCCTTTTCTCCTTTTCTCCTATGCCCTTTACATTGGTGGACAATGAAGTCATTGGCATTGCACTGTGTTTTATGCCATCTTCTCCACTCTGACGTAAAACTGGGAGATGTTGAGAGATGCAACAACTGCTTCTGCACTTGATAATTCTTTCACTGGGTATTTTATCTTGCCTGTCCTAAAATGCAGGACATGTTTTCTTAGCAGCCATTGATGTTACAATTCATTCATTTATTCTCCATATTTGGTAATTAACCTAATCCTATGGCTTTTGGCAGGATACAAATTAAAAGAAAAGAATGAGCTAGAATTTCAAGCCTAAAATGTGGAAATAATATATAGATAAAAAGAGACACGGTGGCTCAGTGGCTAAGACGCTGAGCTTGTCGATCGAAAGGTCGGCAGTTCAGCAGTTTGAATCCCTAGTGCCACATAATGGAGTGAGCTCCCGTTACTTGTCCCAGCTTCTGCCAACATAGCAGTTCGAAAGCATGTAAAAATACACATGTAGAAAAATAGGGACCAACTTTGGTGGGAAGGTAACAGCATTCCGTGCGCCTTTGGCGTTTAGTCATGCTAACCACATGATCACAGAGACATCTTCGGACAGCGCTGGCTCTTCGGCTTTGAAACAGAGATGAGCACGGCCCCCTAGAGTCAGGAACGACCAGCACATATCTGCGAGGGGAACCTTTACCTTTATCTTTATGACTTTTGGCAGGATAAAAATTAAAAGAAAAAAATGAGCCAGAACTTCAAGCCTAAAATATGGAAATAATAGATAGGTATATATAGTCACTCACAATCAATCAAATGAAACTGAATGCTTGATGAAAAAGGGACATTTGCACCTTCAGGCATAGCCTTTCTCATGCTATGGGGTGGTCAGAGAAAGGTCCGTTTCATCAAAGCCTTAGTAAGACCACATCTAGAATACTGCATCCAGTTTTGGTCACCACACTATAAAAAAGATGTTGAGACTCTAGAAAAAGTGCAGAGAAGAGCAACCAAGATGATTGGGGGACTGGAGGCTAAAACATATGAAGAACGGTTACAGGAAGTGGGCATGGCTAGTCTAGTGAAGAGAAGGACCAGGGGAGACATGATAGCAGTCTTCCAATATTTGAGGGGCTGCCACAGAGAGGAAGGGGTCAAGCTATTTTTCCAAAGCATCTGAAGGCCAGACAAGGAATAATGGATGGAAACTGAACATGGAGAGATTCAACCTGGAAATAAGGAGAAATTTTCTGACAGTGAGAACAATCCACCAATGGAACAGAAGTTGCCTTCAGAAGTTGTGGGAGCTTCATCACTGGAAGCTTTCACGAAGAGACTGGACTGCCATCTGTCAAAAATGGTGTAGGGTCTGCTTGGGCGCGGGTTGGAATAGATGACCTACAAGGTCCCTTCAAACTCTGTTAATCTGTATCTGTATCATCCAAATCCTGTGAATCTCCCAAAGAAGATGGTCCCTTAGCAGACTCTCTTGAGATGCGTGGATCAGATAGTTGGAGACAAATTTGGCAAAATGTTTAATTCATTATAATATAATTATAATCCATGAGATAGTGAAAAAAATTAATACATCTTAAAGAAGTAACTTTAAGATATTGCTTTATAAACTGATTAGCATTCAGACATTCTGCAGAATTTACATGATCACCCTGTTAACACTGCAGAATTAGCTTATTGTTCTCCATCTGTACTTTGGATGACTGCTGCTGAGAAATAAAGGGTTCTTGGAATTAGAAGGATGTGACCTAGGTTTTGGGTGGCCCAGTTATCTCTGGTATGAGAAAGATAAGGTTGATGTGGAGTTTAAAAACCATTATGCTACATGTGCCATATTGAGAATATGGAATAGATACAAACCCAGGCTCTGCCTGAAAATACTTTTCTAGTTGTCATGGCTGCATCTTACCTATCCAAGCTTCACAAGCAGGCAGGCAGAGATTAACATGGGAGGGGGGGGGAGGAGAGGGAAAGATTGAAATATGAAAAGGGAGTGGGGATGGAAGCCCAGCTGATCTGTGTGTGATGGCTTCAGCCAACCAAGGTCAAGTAACGCTATGCAAAGCTGGGAATCAGGCACCTATTTCCTGAACAATATAGAAGCACCTGATTCAGAGGTGATATTCAGCAGGTTCTGACCAGTTCTGTAGAACCAGGAGTGAAAATTTTGACTAGTTCAGAGAACTGGCAAATAACACTTCTGACTGGCCCTGCCCCCATCTATTCTCTGCCCCCTGAGTCCCAGCTGATTGGGAGGAAATGATCGGATTTTGCAGTATCCTTCTCCTGGAGTGGGGTGGGAATGGAGATTTTACAGTATCCTTCCCCTGCCATCCCACCAAGCCATGCCACGCCCACCAAGCCATGCCCACAGAACTGGTAGTAAAAATTTTTGAATGCCACCACTGATTCCTGATTGGATATTTGCAGATAACCAAGGAATGGCTGGAGGCGTAGGGAGAACTTTCCTTTGTGTTGTTTGCATGGGAAAACCTCAGATTCAGCTTATGTTACTTCTGTAACTATTTAAGCTTCAATAAAATATGATCTTGGCAAAACAAATGGTCACAAGTCTTTCTTTGCTAGACGACTGACTGAGATGGTTGACAGTAGTTGTTAGCACAAGAAGCATTTGATAAATGAGAAATAATAGCCAAACATAAATGGGCTAACTTATCGAATATGCTAGAATTTTGTCAAGGAAAATATAAAATAAAATCAAGAAAAGAACTGATAACAGAGGTGTCAAGAAAAGAACTGATATACTGTAGGTGTCAATTGTTTTATTGGTAACTATTAGAAAATTTTAAAGTAGACAAAAATTGTTTTTAATAGTGTAAGACTGAGTTTTAAATAGGATTATGTACACGTGATGAACAAGTAATTTGCTAAAATGTATAAATGTTTATTGAAATTTGAAAGAATCAAATAAAGGAATGTATGGTAATGTGCTAAGTGGTTATAATATATAGATAGAACAATGGGAAAAGATATAGTTGAAATTTACACTAGGTTCTAATATTTATAGAGAATATTTATAAAATGATTTACTGTTGGTATATGTTACCAAAGAAACTGTCTAGAATGTATAAAAGAACTCATAAATTCTCTTTCAAATATAAAACTACAAGAAGGAACATTTTATCCTGTTTCCTAGACATGTGAAAAAAGCTAGGATATTCTGGATACAAATACTGATCCAGAGGATTTTAAATATGAAAATACAATGGAGACTAGAGGGTTTTTTGTTTTTTTAGGATTCATGCACAATCACAAAAAGTTATGGAACTTTATTTTTATACATAATAACTGCAGCCAGATTATTGTATGCACAAAGATGGAAAGATTTGGCATTATCCACAGTGTAGGAATGGTTGGTACCTGAGGTGGCTAAATTGGCTTCCTTGATCAAAGAAAAAAGACAATATCTACATTTATTGCTGAGAGGAAACCCATATGGATTTTTTTAACGATAAAACAGAAAAGCAATTTTTGGTTTTGATAATTAGAATAGATTATAGAAAAAAAAGAAAGCTGTGTTGTAACCATAGCGCAAGAGAAAAATTCATAATTGTTTTATAACTGTTGTAATGGAGATCAGAAGGCACATTCTTTCTAGTTTTCATTAATTTTTTTCCTTATTTGCATTTTTACCTTTGTCTTTGATTTCTTTCTTTCTTTATTCTTAGTTTGCATTAGTTCTTATCTTTATTCTTAAAAACCTTTAAATATGTTTGTGTATTTTTATACACACACATGTCCATGTGCTTGCATGCTTTGAATGATCTAAGTATCAATGGAGGTTGAGGTAAGCAATTTTCATCATGTTTTTTTTTCTTTTTCAGTCTGGATTCATCTTCTTGACTACTTATTTTGGTTAAACGTTTAGCTAACTTTGGTTAAACAGTTTTAAATATTTATAAGCCTGTTCATAATGTCATTGTTCTACCTGAATTTAGAAAGTATTGATCAATTTGGTGATAGAAACAATGCGAGAAATCTTAGCCACTATTACTAATAAGATTATAATAGTAGCTAATATTGTCACTGAATATCTTTTGTACTACTTCTAAAAAAACGCCAAGAATTTAATTGGCCATTAAATTCTTAGCCCAGTGTCTTTTACATTACACTGAATAAAATTTAGTAGTAACAGTATTCAAATAAATTATTCAATTTCTTAATCTAAAACCAAACAAAAATAAAGGCAATAGAAAAAAGGAAATTCAGACAGTTTAAAAGTCCCAATAACAAAAGTAAAATATAGAGTACAAAATAAAATACAAGAAAGAAGTAATATCAAATATTCAGGACCATGGAAATATTTAGTTCATACTTAGTGGAATAATTTTTACATTATTCATATATCTCTGCTTCTATTATTTCAAAATTACTCCTCTAAGAAAGATCTTCATTTAAATAGACTGAAGCATCTGAAGGTCAGACAAGGAATAATGGATGGAAACTGAACATGGAGAGATTCAACCTGGAAATAAGGAGAAATTTTCTGACAGTGAGAACAATCCACCAATGGAACAGAAGTTGCCTTTGGAAGTTGTGGGAGCGTCATCACTGGCAGCTTTCAAGAAGAGACTGGACTGCCATCTGTCAAAAATGGCGTAGGGTCTGCTTGGGCGGGGGTTGGACTAGATGACTTATAAGGTCCCTTCCAACTCTGTTAATCTATAAATAAATTTCACTGACTACTCATTCTTATCCCAGGCCTTATTGTCTGTAACATTGAGACAGGGAAAAAATAGAGCCAGCTTCATTTAATTTATCTTTGCAGATTTCACTAATTGAAAATTTCTGCTAATTGCTGAGGACATTTATGTATGACAGAATCCTTTTTCTGCTTTCGTTGTTTTGAGGGGGGTATGGAAGGGGTCCATTTTCTTTGTGTCCTCAAGTTTCACAAAAAGGCTGCCTTGAGACCTCTGCATTTCAGCACCTTGTTAAACCAATACTCTAAGCAGCATTTTGATGTGGCAGATGTATTGCATGTACCCAGCTGTGAACAGAACATATGTAGCAGCCTAAGATTTAAGGAAGTGCTATAAATTAAAATGTGCACAGGTGTTGGAATCCAATGTCTCCTCTTGTCTACAGGAATAATTGCAATGTTAATAAGAGCAAGTATTGATTTTCACTTCTACATAATGCTCGGTTCTTTAACCATGCTTAAGCTGGTCAGAGAGATTCACATCCTCCATAAACCCTTTAAGATATGCTGTAGGAAAAAGGAAAATCTCTTTGACTCTTTGATTATGGTAATTGGTGGACTAAAATGGGGGGAAATAAATGTAGACTTTCAAACCAGATGGCCATTTTCATTTATTTCACACAATGCATAAGGCACTTCTAAAATTACAGGTTTTAGTGTGATATTAAATGGACATCTAAATCCTCTTTGGATATATCTGACAGCTGTATATCACAATGTTATGCTTTCTGTGTAGCAGAGATTTGCTTTACTTTGTTTTAGTTCTATTGTATCATCTTTATGACTATTGTATTGTGTTGTGTTGTGTTGTGGTGTAGTGTCTCCTTTGCAGAAGTGGTATCAGGGGTGAAATCTACTTACTTTTCTTACCGGTTTGGAAGCGCACATGCCATGCATGCACGGAGACCTTCTGCGCATGCGCAAAATCTTTTGCGCATGCACAGAAGGTAAAAACATCGCTAACGGATCACTGAAAAAACGGCCAAGATCACTACTGGACTGAGCGATCCAGTCCAATCCATGAGCATTTCACCCCTGCATTCAAACCAGTTTGCCTGAACCGGGAGCGGAAATTGCGGGTGGGCCTGCCCACCTGCCCCGGCTCTATGCCATCCTATTTAAGCACGTTTTTGAGACCTGGCACATGCGTGGAAGATGTGTGCAAGCAAAGTGCATGCGCAGAAGGACGGGCACATGTGTGGAAGCAGGGATGGGTTCTAAAAATTTTTACTACTGGTTCTGTGGGCGTGGCTTATTTTGTGGGAATGGCTTGATGGTCATGTGACAATTATTTAGGATTTAGCAGAGGTACTGGTCTACCAGACTTTTAACTGATTGTAGAGCTGTACCGATCTACCCATTTATTTTTTGCAGGCACTAGTCTACCCATGTATTTTTGCAGGCACTGATCTACTCATTTGTTTTCTTTTAACACTGATCAGCTGTAGGGCGGCCCTTTGAAGCCCCGCGGCAAGAGTTTAAACAGTTTTTTTCCCTCTAGCCATCAGCTGGGACTCAGGAGGCAGCAATAGATTGGGGGTGGGGCCAAATAAAAGGTAAGAATAATGTGTGGGGGAGTGGGCGGGGGCGGGGGGCGCGGGAAGCAGGGAGGCAGAACCGGTTTGGTGATGTCATATCATCACTGCTACTGGCTCGGGAGAACTGGGCCGAACCGGGAGGAACCCACCACTGTGTGGAAGGCAGGCTCGTGCGCGAAGTGGCGAACCAGTAGTAAAATAATCCAAAACCCACTGCTGCTCCTTTGTAATAATCTAAATTTGTTTCTGTATTGTATGAAAAAGGAAATTGGTATTCTGATTCAGTGACACCTAGTGGATACGGGACCACTTTTTTTCAACACTTTCTATATGTGCAACACATAAGGATTGCGCAAATGACTCCACAATTCATTTATATTTGTTTCAGTTGTAATCATTAATAATTTGCAAAATTGTATGAGACAATAGGGGCACCCAAACAATCCAATACTTTTATCCAAAAGATGAAAGCATCTTGGCATTGTTACAAAACAAGCTCTTCCCATTCTATAAACAAATTAGTATAGCACGGTGGGGTTTCTACTTACCTTTACTACCGGTTTGCATTGTGTCCGTGTGTGCTCTTTGCACATGCGCAAATCACCTGATGGCATCCAGGCTAGTGGGTGGAGCCTCCTTTATTAAGTATTAATAAAGTAAGCCTTTATTACCGGTTCTTGCGAACTGGTCTGAACCGGGGGCAACCCACCACTGTAGTAGAGGCACAAAAAGAAGTTAGAAATCAAATTCCCTTTCCTTTCTTTTTGCTGTGCAGTTGGCACTTTGGTTTTATTTTAATAAATAACAAAGCAGTGGAGAACTTTAATATTAAATATTAAACTTAAGACAGCATTAAACTTTATTGGACAACCAATACTTTGATGCTGTTTATTAATGTCACATTTAGGTTTGGAAAGAAATATAAACAATGTTATGCTTACCAGCATTGACATTTTAGAAAACATAGTTAATACTGATATAAACCTCCTTCTTTAGGCTATAAACAAGGAGGCTGTGAGTTCTAATCCCACTTTAGGTACAAAAGTAACTGAATATAATCTTGGGCCAGTCAATTCTCTCAACCCTAGGATGGAGGCAATGGAAACCCACTTGTGGAAAAACCTTGCTCAGAAAACGCCAGAGTTTTTTCCAGGCAGTCTCCAGGAGTCAATACTAATTTGAAGGCATAAATACTGTAAATAAATAAATAAATATTTATTTATATTTAGAGAGAAGAGAGAAGAGGGCAGTCTAGCTTCGTATTTCTTATTATTTAAATTGTAATACAATATAAGTTGTTTTCAATGTCTACACTGAAACCAGGCAGGTTTTTTTATACATTAAAAAAAAGTATGTTTCTTGATATACTGGTAAACCATTGTCCCTGCTATACTTTTAAAAAATAGATGACTGGCTATAGTTTAGTTATCCTCATGCAAGATCTATACTGGGTTTTTCTATGTACATAATTTATTTGCATTCACAACTGCTAGTCATTTTCCTCTATTTTTTTTTTAATCAGTTAGGAATTGTCAGAGAGGGATAAAGCATCTTGACACGAAAGAATTAGGAAGGTCTATGAAATAAAAGATTAGAACTGCTTCATCTTTATTGGATGCACAGTAACATAAACCTGATAGGATGCATAACCGCTTATGATAGTATAAGGGCAAAAGATTACCCATATACTAATAATTTTGCAAGATGCTGAGTTAGCATGGAGATGAAAGTTTTCTATATCCTATTATAAACATTTGCACATTTGCTTTGTTGGCTACTTTCTCCCAGACTAATTGGACAGCTTTATTACTATAGTTCTTATCACCAACTCCAATCTAAAAGTTTTAATAGCCTGGCACACATAACAAAGTATTTCCCTATATTTTAGTTCAAAATATGCATCTATCAGCAATAGAAACTGTTGCCTTGCTGCTCAGCTGGTGAAAGAAACTGAGTATACTCATTCTTCAGCTTTAATTGAGTTGAAGTGGGGCTGTTGTAATCCTCCAAAATGATCAGTTCTTAGGGGCAGCAAAAAATTAACTCGTAAATCACATCTAAGGATGCTTTATCCATGTCAGTGTTAAGCTGCAACACTGGCTGTGTACCCACTTGGCAACAATCTCAAATACTTCGGATTTTTCATTGCCTCTGCCTGTTAGAACTGCATCAAGGAGTCTATAATGACACTGCTTTGTGGCTGCATTGTGATACTTGCCTCTAAATTAATACACATGATGCAGGAGAATTAATTAAGCCCAGTGACTCAGTGTTGAACAATTATGTTACTCCAAGATTGGCTGCTGTATTCTTCATGGTGTCATTTTTCCTCTTTCTCAGTTCAAGGCATTTCGCTTGTAAGTATCCATGGCATCCTCACATTTTCATAATTTCCCAGGATAATTTAGAGGAGACACCAGTGATTTCAAAGTAGAAGACAAATAGCACTTTTTAAAAAAAAAAAACCAGGCTATAAAAATAAGTTTTAGAAAAAGAGATGAAATTAGTTACTAATAGAAACAAACAAATAGAAGAGAAGAAAAATAGGCATACTTAAAAAAAATTGTTTTCATTTGTGTTTACTCAATTAAAGCATCCTCTTTCAGTATCGATGAAATGTATAGAGTGACAATTGTCTATTCGCACAATAATAAATTGCAATAAACATGAAACAATGTTTAGTAAAAGTTTTCAACTGAACTTTCAAGAGCTATCATTTGTAAAAGATAAATACACGGCAGTAAAATGATTAGTTTGATAGATCAGAGAGCTAAGCAGTAATTTCTTAAAATTTTGTGCATTTCATTGGGAAACAGAGTCCATTGCTTTACTGTTCAGGTGAAATGATCAAATTCTCATTTTCAAACTTAATGCACAAATTGAAAAATAATTGTGAATAACCAAAGGTTTTTTTCCCCGATTTTTTCATCTTTTCTGATCTAACAGTCCAGTTAAAAAAAATGCTTGTAAATATCATGCAAATTTACAAGACATAGTATACACAAGCATCACACAGGAATTTACAAGACACGGTATACAACTGATTTGCTACAGAGATAGCTGCAGAAAGCATGTATATTAAAGAAAAATGATAAGCAAACTGAATTTTAGTAGATTTTTTTTTAAAAAAAAGTGTTACAAGTTGCCACAGAAATTAAATGAATGAACTTGAAGAAATGCAACATAAAAAATGAATCAGAGTCATACATCCCAACAGGAAAACAACAACTACAACAATATTGGGTTATTCTATTGCAGCACCCACAGGGGTGGGCTGCTGGGGGTTCGCAGGGGTTCGGGAGAACCTCTAGCTAAGATTCTGTGCAGTTCAGAGAACCCCCAAATCCCACTCCTGGCTGGCCCTGCCCACCGTGCCCCTCCCCTCCCAGGAGTCCCCACATGGCCTGTTTTTGGATGCAGGTAAGTGCAGGGTGTGCCTGGAGGCTTGGGGAGGGTGAAAAATGGGCCTACCGGAAGCTCGGGAAGTTCGTTTTTGCCGTCCTAGAGACTCAAGGAAAGCCTCTGGAGCCCAGGGAGGACAAAAATGCCCTCCCTACCGTGGTGCAGGAGGCTGACTAGGCGATGCCCACCATGGCCACAATCACCCAGCAACCAGACAGAGAACCCCTTGCTAAAATTTTTGAAGCCCATCCCTGAGCACCTTTTAGGCACCAGGGACAAGTTCCGTGGAGAGAGGTTTTTCCACAGACTGGAGGGGTTTCATGTGCTCCCTGTACCCCACGGATGGGCTTTGCTTGTTTGTGTGGACTGGTTTCTGGCATGCCACGGGCTGGATCCCTGTTCTATTGGATGTTATCCATTCTGTGCAGCTGGTTATCTTTGTTTATTTGTTTATTTTTTTTAATTTTTATTTATATTTATATGCCGCCCTTCTCCGGAGACTCAGGGCGGTTTACAATGCGTTAAGCAATAGCCTTCATACTTTTGTATATTTATACAAAGTCAGCTTATTGCCCCCACAAACCGGGTCCTCATTTTACCCACCTTAGAAAGGATGGAAGGCTGAGTCAACCTTGAGCCTGGTGAGATTAGAACTCGCAGTAATTGCAGGCAGCTGGATGTTAAATGCTGCCTTAATAGGAGGCATTAGCCTGCTATGCCACTCAGGCTCCTTAAATAAGGTCCAGCTGAACTTTCTTTTTCACCAGCCTGCAGGTTTCTGCTATAAAAATGCATGACTAAGATTCTGAAAGTAAAAAAAAAAATACCATGCATTCAGACCCCCTTCACTTTTGTCAATTTTGTTATGCTGCAGCCTGATTTTACTGTTGTTGAAAATATTTTTTTCCCCATTAATCTAACTTCAGTTCCCCATAATGACATAATGAACTCAGAATGTTAGAAATGTCTGTCAATTTATTAAAAAGAAATAACTGAAAGGTCACATTGGCATAAGTATACCAGTCAGTACTTTGTTGAAATATCTTTGACAGCAATTACAGCCTCGAGTCTTTTGGGGTATGACGTGACAAGTTTGCACACTTGGACTGGGGGATTTTCTGCCATTCTTCCTTTCAAATCCTCTCAAGTTCAGTCAGGTTGGATGGTGACCACTGGTAGACAGCCATTTTCCTGTTCCTCCAGAGATGTTCAATAAGGTTCAAGTCAAGGGTCTAGCTGGGCCACTCTAGGACATTTGCAGAGTTGTCTCCAAGCCACTTCTCTGCTGTCTTGGCTGTGTGCGTAGAACTGTTGTCATGTTGGAAAGTGAACCTTTGGCCCAAGCTGAAGCCCTGAGTTCTGTGAAACAGATTTTCCTTGATGATATCCCTATACTTTGCTCCATTCAGCTTTCCCTCAACCCTGACCAGTCTCCCATCTCTGCTGCTAAAAAACACCCCTACAGCAGGGGTGAAATGCTACCGGTTTGTTCCCGTTCGGGCGAACTGGTAGTGATAAAAAACAGTAGTAAAAAAAGAAAAAGCTATCGGTTCGGTCAAACTGGTAATTTAAAAAAGCTACTGGCTCCTCTGAACCGATATTTCCAACGATCAACTGTGCCGTGCAGTTTAGCTTTGCTAGAAAGCAGGAAATCCTTTCTAGCTAAGCTTAATCGTGTGGCACAGCTGATTCCCCGCCTTGCTGTTTTACTTACCTTGCCAAGCCTCCTTTTGGTGCGCAGTGCACATGTGCAGCCAGCAAACTGGTTGAGATTTCACCACTGCCCTACAGCATGATGCTGCCACCACCATGTTTTACTGTTGGGATGATATTGGGCAGGTGATGAGCAGTGCTTTGTTTCCCCCAGACTTAACATTTAGAATTGAGGCCAAACAGTTCAATCTTGGTTTCATCAGATCTGAGAATCTTGTTGTTTACAGTCTGAGAGTCCTTCAGGTACTTTTTTTGCAAACTCCAGTTAGGTTTTCATGTGTTTTACACTGAGGAGAAGCTTTTGTCTAGCCACGCTGCCATAAATCCCAGATTGATGGAGGGCTGCAGTGATGGTTGTCCTTCTGGAACTCTATTCCATCTACACATCTGGAGTTCAGTCAGAGTGACCCTTGGGTTCTTGGTCACCTCTTTACTAAAACCCTTCTGCCCCGATTGCCCAATTTGACCAGGTGACCAGCTCTTGGGTCCTGGTTGTGCCAAACTTCTTCCATTTGAGAATTATGGAGGCCACTGTGTCTTAGGGACCTTCAGGAGAAATTTTATTGTAGCCTTCCCCAGAACTATGCCTTGGAATAATCCCGTCTCTAAGCTCTGCAGGCAGTTCTTTGATCTCTGCAGGCTTTTTCTCTGCTACAGTTTGCATTGTCAGCTGTGAGGCCTTCTATAGTGAGGTGTGTGCCTTTCCAAATCATGTCCTATCAATTGAATTTACCACAGGTAGAGTCCAATCAACCTGTAGAAACATGTCAGCAACAATCAAGAGAAATGGGCTGAGCTAAATTTCAAGTGTGTTGCAAAGAGTCTGAATACTTATGTCTATGTGATATTTCACTTTTTTTCTTTTTAATAAATTTAGACATTTCTAAAATTCTGTTTTTACTTTGTCATTATGGGATACTGAGTGTAGATTAATGAGGGGAAAAAATCAATGTCAACAACTGTAGAATCAGGCTGCAGAATAACAAAATTGAAAAAGATGCAGGGGGTCTGAATGCACCGTAAATCAGAGGTGGGTTTCAGCAGGTTCCGACCAGTTCTGGAGAATCGGTAGCAGAAATTTTGAGTAGTTCAGAGAAATGGTAGTAAAAATTCTGACTGGCCCCGCCCCCATCTATTCTCTGCCTCCCAACTCCCAGCTGATCAGGACAAAATGGGGATTTTGCAGTATCCTTTCCCTGGATTTGGGAGGGAATGGAAATGTTACCGTATCCTTCTCCTGGATTGGGGAGGGAATGGAGATTTTACAGTATCCTTCCATGCCCACCATGCCACATCCACAGAACCGGTAGTAAAAAATTTTGAAACCCACCACTGCTGTAAATGTTATGGAGAGAAAAAAATGGAAAATGGCTGAAGCAAAGTGGGATAATATATAAAATATGAGATAATATACACTTTTTTTCCGTGAAATCTAAGGACTCACAGAAGTTAAATCACAGATCACATCCTCCCTCTCAAGGTAAGTAAGGAAAGGTGAGTAAAATAAAACCAAGAAACTTGAGAGGAAGAAAAAGAAGGAAAGATGGCAGAATTACATTATTATGGGCTTCCCTTGGGTGTTTACTACATTCTTTCTTGTAAGTTTTCATCATGCCTGTGAATGAAATTTTGCCTATAAGCTTTGTAAATTAGTAGGCCCCTCTTTTATTAGAAGATCCAGTTTGGATCTTCTAATAACAAACTGAAGAAGAAAATATGAAGCTATGAAGCAGCTATTTATGCTAAAAAAATCTTATTATCTTAGAATGCACATTTAGTTTATTGAGGTGAAAGAAAACACTACAAAATCACCTGAAGTGCTTTGATAATGCTTCACTAAATGCTTTCCATTTGTGTGAATCTTCAAACAAATGGAAGTGCCTTGGTGGTGCAGCAGACTAAAGTGCTGTTAAGTAACACCAGCTGCCTGCAATTACTGCAAGTTCGAATCTCACCAGGCTCAAGGTTGACTCAGCCTTCCATCCTTTCGAGGTAGGTAAAATGAGGACCCGGACTGTGGGGGCAATAAGCTGACTTTGTATAAAAACAGAGAACACCACTTAGGGGGGGCCAAAAGCCCTACTAAGCAGATATATACAAAAGTATGAAGGCTATTGCTTAATGCATTGTAAGCCACCCTGAGTCTCCGGAGAAGGGCAGCATATAAATCGAATCAATCAATCAATCAATCAATCAATCAATCAATCAAAGAAGCAGCTTTCTGGGAGATGTGCAAACTTGCTTTAAAAAAATAACAATCACTTTGACTATTTATCACTAAAATAAATAGTTAAAAAGTGTTGCTTTGCTCCATTGTATGGAAATGAAAATTACGTCCTTTAACGCAAAGGGAATTCCCAGCTGCATTTTTATCTTTCTACAATCCTTTCATCTTCCGGGCTGCACTGGAAGGTACTGTTGAATTGATATTTGTTCTTTATTTAGTTCCCCTTTTTTGTGACCACATGTGAAGTTTAGCATTGGCCCCAGACTATCTGGATGATACTTTTTGTATGTCAAGACCATATTTTAAGTATTTAAGTATTCATGCCAAAATGTGTCCCTGGAGCTATGCACTTCATGCAGCCCAAAATTATATTTTTAAAAACATGCTTAATTATTTATGTAGGAGTGTTCCTTTCTTCTCTTTCTATAGGAAAGAAAACATGATCCTTTCTTCCTTCTTTATAATGTAAGAGGAGATCTTTGCTGTCTATGGGAAGAAAAAAAAAACTATTGTTTTTGAAAAGCAGAATAGGATATTTATCTAAAATGGGATGAAAACCTTCCTTCCTTCCTTCCTTCCTTCCTTCCTTCCTTCCTTCCTTCCTTCCTTCCTTCCTCCACCTCCTTCATTCTTTCTCTTTTTCTCTTTTTTTTCTTTCACATACACACACAAACACACAATAACAAACAACCTTCTTCGTGGAATGGAGCAATCATGTTTGTAGCTAAATTAGATTTGAAGAAAGATGTCTGAATATCTCTTAATGAAATTGTTTCTGACAAATGAATAGTTAGTTATATGGCCACCAGGGGTTGAATTCAACCAGTTCAGACCGGCTCGGGTGAACTGGTAGGAACGATTTGAATTGGTTCGCTGAACTGGTAAAAACCACCCCTGGTTCGCCTGTCCCTTTAAGGTAGTCCCTGGGAGGGAGGGGGACAGGGGATACTATAAAGGGAGCAGCAGCTCTGCTGTGAATGGAGGGAGAAAAGTTTGGATTCTCTCTGTCACAGCATTCACTATGAGCCTTTCTGGTGCTCATACACACACTTTTTCCTACCGGATTCTATGGGTGTGGCTTGGTGGTGGTGGGTCATGTGACTGGGTAGGCGTGAGTGACATTGAGTTGGCCATGCCCACTCAGTCACAAGAACTCCCCACCAAGCCACACCCACAGACTCGGCAGGGAAAAATTGAATGTCACCACCACCACTGATGCCCACTAACATCAAAGCCACTGCTACCATGTTTTCCTGAAAATAAGACCCTGTCTTATATTTTTTGAACCCCAAAATAAGTGCTTGGCCTTATTTTCAGGGAGATCTTATTATTTTGGGACACGTGGACCAAGATGGGGCTCCTCTTGCCGTCTTACCTGATTTCCAGCTCTGCATTTAAATATTTTCGGGGACGGCTTATTTTCGGGGGGGGGGAGCTTTATTTTATGCGCTCAAAAGCCTGCTTGGGCTTATTATCAGGGGATGTCTTATTTTCAGGGAAATAGGGTAGCATATAAATGAGAAATCATATCACCAGTGTTTTCACAAGGCAATCAAATGTCTTAGATATTTGTACAGCTACATTTTAACCCGCATTTACAAAAACAAAGAATGCAACAGCTAGAGGCAAACAAACATTTTTCAAGTAGAATAGAATTGTAGAGGTCGGAGTTCCAGAAAAATCATGAAAATAAAACCTTATAAAGAAAGTGGGAGAGATTCCATGCATTATATGTATTTAGTAATTTTTTTTAAAAAAAATGTTTGCCATCCAGGTGACAGAAATACAGTCTATGTGTCTACCTGTGTGCTGAGATCTTGCTGCATCAGGAAGGACAGTCAATGGGCTCAGACATAAGGTTATCCTGGAATAGCCAGCAGCCATGCAGATGAGGAAGAGAAGATAGAAACCACAGATTCTTCAAGACATACTGTATCAATGTCAAAAATGGCCCTTGCCCTTGAGACAGGATAGAGAAACATGGAGTCTTAAAATATCAGGTAATAGAAAGAAACTGGAGACCTTTAGTTGTCTGCCTCTGCAGAAAAAATTTCCAAACTACACTTCAAAGAATTACATGGCACCCTCATCTGTCTATGCAATGTGCCAAATGTTAAATTTTCTGATGTTTCCTGGGGTGTTTTTTTTGTCGGATTCCATGCTGTGACAGAAAAGGGGGCACTGTGTCTCCTAAAGATGCTCTTCTATTCATTCTCCGAGTTAGTGGTTATTACACAGACAATGACAAAAACAATTTGACAGTCTTTGTGTGTCTTTTAATTCTAGGTCACCTTGTTTTCTCCATTATTTACTTGATCTTTGTAAGCTGCAGCAGCTAACACGTCGGCTTAAGCTCGATAATTGTATTGAGTTTGTATATCCTATGCCATAAGTTGGAACTAAGAAGGATTCTGATATTTAATCTTGTTCAGAGTATTCTAGGATACCCTGACTGCAGCCACAGGCAGTACATGCTCTAAATGAGATTGGAGAGCAAATTAAAATAAATAATGTTTCAGTAAATCACATTGTCCTGGCTAAATGCACTTAGCAGTTTCATTTTCCCTTGCTGAGCTGGTTTCAAGGAAATTAACAATCAATTTATGTTTTTTGATGGAAGAACAATGGATCCCTTTTCCCAGATAAAGCTGAGCTTCTTTTGCTACTAATATAGATTCACAAGAGCTTGTAGATGCAACCCCCTTCAAAAAAATATGTAAAAATGTATATGATTGTATATGTGATATGTGACTTAATGCTGCCCAAAGCAAACATGGTTCATTTATTATGAAAATTTTCACCATCAGAATTATACTTAAGTTAAGTTATAGTTAAGTTAGGCTTTTTTATGATTGCTGTCTTTGCAATCAGCCAATAGTAGCTCCAGTACTGTGCCTCGCTTTAAAGAATCAACTAATTTTTTTTTTAAAGTATATAACAAAGCAGCAAAAACTATTAAATATGATCCATCTACCATGATTACATTTTGTCCTTTAGGGAGGCTTCTTGTTCTTAGAAAGATTATGAAGAGCTCAAAACATGGTACCTACCAGGACAGGAAAGATCAAGACAACAGTGTATATTGGAAAGAAATTAATAGGATGTCTCTGGCCCTTTTCTGCAGGAGAGATTTACAGCATCTTCATGCATCACACAGCTGTCATTGAAAAGATAGACCACCTATCCCCAAGACTCTTCTTTGGCAAAATGATGGTTGGGGAAATCTAGATGAAGCCGTTGCTAGGGAGAAAACAACCTCTAGTGCTAAAACTTCTGAAACTTCAGGAATTTATACTAACTATAAAATGAAACAGCATTTGATTTCATGTATTTTAGAGAATAGAGTATATTGGACCCAGGGATGGTATTCACTTACCTTCGCTACTGGTTTGCAAATGTAAGAGCGTGCGCGCATGCGCAGAGCGTCAAAAAACGGGACGTAATGACGTCCAGGCAGGTGAGTTGAGCCTACCGCAGCCGTTGCTACCGATTCGCCCGAACTGGATAGAACCAGATAAATACCACCTCTGATTGGACCACTACAGGTCACCATATTATCATGGGGTGTCTTTTGCTACCATCTTGTTTTGTTTGGTTTTTTTCCTATCATATATTCTAATTAAAAGATAAGGCTATTTCCTAATAAAAACTCTCCAACATTTCCTATTTAGTCAACTGCTCATCCGTATTAGTAATCGATAGCATGTGACAAGAAGCATGGGCATTTTCCACCACACTTGTTGAATTTGGTAGATGTAACATTCTTTTTATTCAAGAGAAAAAGTTAACTTTCTTGCATTTGGCACTGTTTTTTCAGACTCTTGAGTTTCAAATGTCAGAATTCTAAACGTTGCTCTTAACAGAAAGAATTAAATGTATATTTGTGTGTGTGTTTGTGTACTGATTGAGTTGAGAATGGATATAGAATGGTACCAGTATGTGCATCAGAGCTGAGAATTTCTCCCCCCACATTTCTTCACTATGGGCTTTGTCAAATGGCTAAAGGGAAATGGTTGGATGAAATTAAGCACTGTAAAGATTTCTGAAAAATGTTTTTTGTTTATATTTTGTCCTATTGTTGGAAGGAATGTCCATCTGAGTTAAGTTCCAAGTGTGGAAGAAAGACACTGGAAACATGGAGACTGCTTGGAAAGATAGTTTTTAATGGTGGACAAGACCACATGGTTTGAGGTCCTGAGGGGGGGGGGGAAGGGAAGAGATGCTGAGAGTGCCCTGGTTTAGGCCCTCTCTGGACTTTTGCATTTGAGCTTGTATTTTGATTATTTGTCAGACTCCCATGGGGCCATGCAGGGGTAACTTTGTAGGTTGTCTGTGTCCCAGGCTTGGTTGAGCCTTGCTGGGTGATGATGTAATGAAAGGGCTTTGTGATTTCTATTATGGCTCTGCCAGAAGAAGGTAGATCTTTGTTATGTAGAATAGATTGGCCCAGGCCTTAGTGGTCCATTGACAAAGGTGGGGGAGGGGTGAGTTTCTGCCTCCCTTTTAGGGGAAACATTCTGCCCTTTCAATATTTCCTAAAATATTTCATTTTCCTAGAAGAAGAGTGGGTGCTAACTTCCTACACTATGTTGAGAACATTACTGAGAATGAGCTGCTACCAATTATCAGCAATCTGAAAAAAGGGACTTCTTTTTGCTAGATGATATCGATTGTCAGGATTAGTTGAGGGGTTTATCAGACACCTCATCGGTCTCTAAGCAAGATGGAGCTGTAACTGGCCGTAAATGTTTTCATTTCCTGTCAGGAAGCAATAGTAGTTTCTATAGCTACACAAGCACAAATTAAGGCTAAATGACCTTCTGAATTTTAGCCTTAATAGCATAATACGAATTTTGCATACTAATCTGGAAATAAGACCAGATTATACAATGTGCTGGTCTCCAAGTCTGTGGAGATTTTCAGTCATGCAGGTCACGGTTGTGCTTTTTCAGGAGGCAACTGGACTTCCTTGTTTTTTCTTTTGAAGATGTTTTGCTTCTCATCCAAGAAGCTTCTTCAGTTCTGACAGGATAGTCGGGAATTTTAGCTATACAATGTCTGTCTATCTGTCTATCTGTCTGTCTTTCTGTCTGTCTGTCTGTCTGTCTGTCTGTCTGTCTGTCTCTCTCTCTCTCTCTCCAAGTTAATTTCTTTCTTTTCATCACGAACCAAAGTCCAGACCTCATGATAACAATATTCTGCTCAAGCAGTATGGTAAGATACTGTTAATTTCTTCAGGGTCTTTAAAAAGAGAGAAATGAGATTTGTAAATTGCAAGAAGATAGAAAAATGTTACAATGAATACATTAGATTGTGCACTTATGATATGCTGAAAGCATTAAATATAGACAAGTTACAGCACTGAGTAGTCTAGGGACTTTAAAATTTAATAAGTGTAGCTGCAGGCAAAGCCTAGCAGATGTGAGAACTGAAGAGGAAGAGGATAAACTGCTGGTTGCATTCATTGAGAACGAAAAACAATGTGTGGATAATGTTTTTTATTCTTTTTTTTTTATTACCCAATGTGTTCTTAAAGGGCCATCTATCAGCCACTTCTGCTGTGAATATTAATGAAAACAAGAAAAGGGGATAGGATTTGTGATATTGCGGATATATGTATCCACAGTAATATGTAGATATTAACAAAGTGGTGGAAATAATCTGTTTGTGTTTTATTATACTGAGTTTAGAAGGACGTTGGAATGCATGAAACATTTTCAAAGTAGTTTTTTTTTTAAAATCGTTCCTCTTTTTCCTTTATTAGGAGTTGCAACAATCTGGCTGGTCACAAGACAGCAGCAACATATTTTTCTCCTTGCTGCTATCTATTGCTCGTCTGGATTATTGCAATTTGTCTTCCCCTTTTCTCTGCTTCTCTCTTATGAAATCACAGGATTTTGGAAACTAAGCATGTAGTTTAGGAGAAACCTTCCCATACTACCACCTCTTACAATACTAGACAACACAGTATCAACAGTAAGACCTTCAAATTTTCTAACTTCTATCATATCTCAAGACCTAAAATGGACACCTAACATCAAAAATGTCATCAAAAAAGCACAAGAAGAATGTTCTTTCTCCGCCAACTCAGAAAGCTTAAACTGCCCAAAAAGCTGCTGATACAGTTCTACAGAGGAATTATTTAGTCTGTCATCTTCACCTCTATAACTGTCTGTTTTGGTTCTGCAACCCAAGAAGACAGACACAGACTTCAGAGGATAATTAGAACTGCAGAAAAAACAATTGCTACCAACCTGCCTTCCATTGTGGACCTGTATACTGCAAGAGCCAAAAAGAGGGCTGTGAAAATATTTACAGACCCCTCGCATCCTGGACATAAACTGTTTCAACTCCTACCCTCAAAACGACCCTATAGAGCACTGTACACCAGAACAACTAGACACAAAAACAGTTTTTTCCTGAACGCCATCACTCTGCTAAAGAAATAATTCCCTCAACACTGTCAAACTATTCACTAAGTCTGCGTAACTATTACTATTAATCTTCTCATCGTTCCTATCATCCATCTCCTCCCAGTCTCCTACTGTATGACTGTAACTTGTTGCTGTATCCTTAAGATTTATATTGTTTCCTAGTATGATTTGATTGCTTATTTGTACCCTATGACTATCATTAAGTGTTGTACCTTATGATTCTTAACGAATGTATCTTTTCTTTTTATGTACACTGAGAGGTTATGCACCAAAGACAAAATTCCTTGTGTGTCCAATCACACTTGGCCAATAAAGAATTGTATTGTATTGTATTGTATTGTATTGTATTGTATTGTATTGTATTGTAT
>WNWU01013616.1:5917613-5931345 GCA_012654045.1 Ptyas mucosa
ATTGTATTGTATTGTATTGTATTGTATTGTATTGTATTGTATTGTATGTACTTTAATTCATTTGAACATTGAACTTGATCCTCCTCCATTTCTTTAATGCTCTGTATAACTATTGTTTTAAATGGGAAGGATTTTCACTTTTAAGAGATACAAATGGAATGTCCATTGACTCTGATCAGTGAGATTTTGCAAATGTCCATTTTTGTTCTCAGTTTCAGAGAATTCCACTACGAGAAGCAATGTTGTTTTCCCCCTGTAAGAAAGTGACTACTCTCTTTAGCAATTACTTTTACACACGCACTGTAATACATGCTGAAAGCATGGAATTGAAAGTAATTTCCTTCTTTTTTTGTTTATGGAGTAGAGGAAAAGGGGTAATTGTTATTCTAAGAGTGGTAGCAACGTGAGATGAAAAACGTTGATTTTTCATGTTTCTTTCTTTCTTTTTCTTTCTTTTTTTTAAATAGAACCCACTCCTGTTAGCCATCTGGATGGGAAACCAATTGGTTCATATTTTGAAGTCAGCAGGACTGGGCGATAATTGAATGTAGGCTTCAAACTACATTGTCAGTGGAAACATTGACATCTGATCCCCATATATATGCCCATAGTGTCACAAATGTGTCTGGATCATAGTACAAATGAGTCATGTTTCTGAAAGAACACCTAATAAAGAACACCTAGGAGTAGCAAATGTTTGATTTCTTGCAGGCTGAGCCAACTCATTCATATCAAGCCATTTCTAAACTAGCAGAAGTACAGATAATCATGTGCGGATCTGTTGTTTCTACAGTGACCTTGGAAAAAGAGATTTCATTCATGAATTTGAATGAAATAAATAAATAATTTTATTGTCATTGTACATGTATAAACAGTATACCCATACAACGAAACTCACTTAACACCCAAGGACCAAGTTTAACACATCCCCAAACACACTCCCACCCACCACAATTCCCCACCCCTAAACCACCCAAACATCCACACAACAGACCAAGTAATGCTGCCCAATTGCTCACTGATGGTGGCCCTTAAATTCATTGTTGAGTGCAATTATAGCTCTGGAGTAAAAACTATTCAGAAAATGTGTGGTCTGAATTTTAATTGTTTTGTATCTTCTGCCAGAAGGCAACAGTCCAAAAAGATTGTAAGCAGGATGGGAAGAGTCTCTGAGAATGTTATGCAACTTCCTCAAAAAGTGAGATTCGAAGATGTTGTCCAGGGCTGGTAGCTGGAGTCTGATGATATTCTGGGCAGTTTAAATGATTCTCTGTAGAGCTTTTCTGTCCGCTACAGAGCTGCTCCCATACCACGCAAGAATGCCATATGTCAGGACACTCTCAATGGTGCTGCAATAGTAGGACAGAAATAGATGCTGAGATAGATGTCTCTAAATAAATACTTTTGTTATTGTATTGTGTTTTGTTAAATACTTTTGTTATTGTATTATCAAAAGTGTTTGATAAATACTTTTGGGGATGAACAGAAATAAGAAATAAGAAAGTCTCATGTTCAGGTTTTATGTGCTAAAAAGTGACTTTAATAACAACATATTATGACATAGGTATCTTTTTGTTAAATTGTTTTTATTCAACGTTTACATCTTTAAATCTTAGTTACACTTTTACAGCTTTCCAATACCGGCATTTTTAGTATTATCCAATTTATCTTTCAGCCACCTATATATATATATACATTTTGTTTGTTACATACTTATTCATATAATCAATACATTTTATATACATACCTACTACACATTAAATATAACATCTCATTATAATATTTTCTCTTTTGCTATACACTATCCATTAATTTTAGATTCCTTTTCCAGCCAATCATACCATCTGTTCCATGTTTCATAATAAATTGTTTCCTCTTTGGTACCTTATAGTAAGATACCATTGGTATCTTATAGTAAGCAAGTTACTGGATGTTCAGTCACATGATATAGAATTATTTTTACTCATTTGCTCAGTCCTAGCATATTAGGTTAGGCAGCAAGGGAGGGAGAGAGAAAGAGAGAGAGAGAGAGAGAGACTGATTGATTCAGTATGGTCTATGATACTCAAGAGAATAATCTAGGAATGTTTACTAGCCAAGTTGCAGGCAGGTACACCAAATTGAATGTCTTAGGAATAATTGAACATTAGTGAACTAAAGTGAGCTATTTAAACTTAGATAAGACCACATGAAAGAATAAAGTAGGAATGATATTCTAAAATGATGTCTGTAATTACATGCTCGGCTATAAGCCAATAAATCAGAGAATAAATCAATGGAAAATTGGAATGCCAGACTTGAAGTAATAAGAATTTAAGAATAGTCCTGATTGATCAGATCTAGGCCTATGTAGCCAGTAATCTATCTCAAAGAATGACTCACCAGATTACGTAAATAGAAGATCAGTGTAGCCCTCTACTCCTAAATAACTAGAATAATTATAGTAGTTATGGATGGAACCATCCTATAGGAATTTTAGAAGCCATATCTTGTGGAAGCATATTCCAAAGTCTTATTATATACTATATGAACATTTTTCCTCTTATCTACCTTATATTTTCTACTAGTAATTTTCACTGGGCAGATAGTTTTAATATTATGGGGGATGATTGTTGGGGAAGACTGTTCGGTTTTTCTTTAGCATACATAATTTTATAACCTCAATCATATATTTTCATGAGTGTATTTTTTTCTAAGCTAAACAATCAAACTACTGCATTCCTTCCTCAGAGCAATCCAATTAGCCATTTCCAGATTATAGGTTTGTTATGGATTATTGGGGATGCACACACACACACACAAAAAAAAATTTGGATATGAAAGAAATTAAGTATGCCATAAAATAGGGCAATATAATATTAGCGTAAGAAATATTGATATCTTTAATATGCAAAAGTGAATCTGAGAAGCTACAAGAAGATATAAAAGACGTTGAAAAATCAAGTGGAAAAACAATTCCATAAAATTTCAAAGAGTAGTGATTCAAGAAAAGCTATCATTATAAGCAGGGAAAGTTGTGGGATGAAAGACTTGGAACAAGAATGACATATGATGACTGATTGCTAACTTTCAACATCAAGCAAAAAATGATAAGAAAGGCTATCTCAGTCAAAGCTGTGAGCAAATGAAGGAACATAACAAGAAATAGTAAATGAGAAATATATTTTTAGGAACAGAGATATTACAGGAAAATGTATAAAGGAATATTCAAGAGCAATCACAGAAGAAATCTAATAAAGACAGATGAGATTAAAGGATATAAAAAACCAATATTGAAACCCTTTACAAAGGGGACTGTGATTTTTTTTTACATATCATAAATGATTAAAAATTGTAGAGAGAAAACATACATTTAGGAAGTGACTTTACGAGTAAGTGAGATGTGACAGAGATGACAATAAATCATATGTCAAACAGGAAAACACCAAGTGCCTATTAAAAACCACTGACATTTGAAGCTGCAGGACAAATGGCAATTAAAGTGTTAACGGTTCTATATCAACAAATATGGAACAACCCCACATAGCCTAGAAAATGGAAAAGATTTGTGTCTGTTCTATTTTCACAGGCGTATATTTTATTTATATATTCACAAACGCACGTGCACACCAGTAGTGGGTTTCAAATCCCGGGGCTACCGGTTCGTTATCGGTAGCGCATGGGCATGCAAGCTCGTTTCACGAGCGTGCGATGCTTCTGCGCAGAAGCTTTTGCACATGCGCAGAGCATTTTTGATGATGTCTGGGCAGGTGGGTGGAGACTCCCGTCACTGCCACTACTGGTTCGCCCAAACTGGGGCGAACTGGAAGCAACCCACCACTGACGCACACACATATGCACACAAGCATACCTCCATATAAATAGAACACGGAGAACAAGAATAGACCAAGGCGAGTGAAATGTCAAATAAACAGGTTTTAGTAAAATAGATTGATGGTACCAGATCAACTGGATAACACAAGATTGCTAAAAAGAATGGGCAAGGGAATAGAAGAGAGAAAATTTACCTTTTCTTCATTGACTATTGTAAAGCCTTTGAGTATACAGATAAAACCAGCATGTAAATCATTTTCTGTTTGAAACATTTATTTGCAACCACGGGTTTTAGCAAAATTCATATATTACAGCGATCAATGTCACTTCAACACATCCCCTTTACTATTAACAGCACTGTTTGTCAGCATGAGCCTTTGTATTTTCCTTGCGGCCATCACAAACAATGCAACTTGTTTTATTACATGTTCATCTTCATCAGACAATAGGAAATAGACTTTTTTCTTCTAAACTAGACTGATTCAGTCGGATTAACAAGGGCATAATGAATCTAGCTCCAGATTCCTGATAAAGCATGCAATGAGTCAAGTCTTCCATGTGTAAATTGTTACAAATGCGTAAGAAGTATGAGGTTGGTAATGCTTCGTATCCTCCATTGTCTCCGGAGAAGGGCAGCATATAAATTGAACCAATAAATAAATAAATAAATAAATTTAAATAGGCTATTGACATTGTTTGAAAATAAAGTTTGGTAAAGGCTTGTCTCAAATAATGTAATAGATTGTAAATAGTATGACACTCGTTGTCCTTCTTTAAAAAAAATGATACCACTTAACTATCTTAAGACTATATAGCTGCTCTATCCTATGACTATCATTAAGTGTTGTATCTTATGATTCTTGATGAATATATTTTATTTTTTCTTTATGTACACTGAGAGCACATGCACCAAAGACAAATTCCTTGTGTGTCCAATCACACTTGACCAATAAAGAATTCTGTTCTGTTCTGTTCTGTTCTGTTCCGTTCCGTTCCGTTCCGTTCCGTTCCGTTCCGTTCCGTTCCGTTCCGTTCCATTCCATTCTATTCTATTCTATTCCATTCTATTCCATTCTATTCTATTCTATTCTAGATTGTCCTTTAAAAAATAGTTTTAAAATAACCCTGTATCAAACAGATGAGTGAATTAATAAAGAGCTCCTACAATCTGCTTGTAAAAATCTATTCTAACAGTGAAATCCATTTACCTCCGCTACTGGTTTGGGAATGGGAGTGTGTGCGCAGGCGCTTTCGCTATGCTCACACACACCTCTTTTGCACATGCGCAGAAGGTCAAAAACAGGACATAATGATGTCCCGGCGGGTGGGTGGAGCCTCCTGCCCCCGGCACTACTGGTTCACGTGAGCTGGATAGATCTGGCTGGATTTCACCACTGATTCTATTCTGTTCTGTTCTGTTCTGTTCTGTTCTAAAATCTTTTAAAAATAAGTAGTCCCTCAATAGTGCATACTAAGTATCCTATCTTATTACGGCTGATTGAAATGCAGGGGACTTAATTATTCTTTTGAGGAATATCTGCAATATATAGTAAGCTACTGCAAGAACTCAGTCTGGAGAAGCAGCGGTTCAAAAGAGATAAAGGAGTGAGTCAAGAATGTGTATTTGATTATACTAGCAGTTACTGAAAAAATTAACAGATGTTGACTGCCCTCTAATCACTAAGCATTGAAGTTTCTTCTCCTTTGCACCAGAAAAAGCCCAAGAAGGAAGTAGATCAGACTGTTACCACCATTTATTTAGAAAAGTAGAATACTCAGAGGAATTCTTGGGTTATAGCCTTAACGGTCCTAATAAATGCTACTAATAGGTGTTCTGAGAGAGCTGTCCTTTGGATTAATTGCTTCTACTGTACTGTTCAGATTGGGAGGAGGAAAATACATTTACAGTGAATATAGTAACAGGAATGCTGGGCTTGGAAGACATGGCTACTAGAATCCAAATCGGGGATCAGAATGTTAACAAATTTGGATGTGAAGCAATCATCATTTTGCTATCCAAACATGTAGACTTAGAAGTGTTTGTTTTGGAGACAAAAATTGAAAACTGGAAAAAAAAACTCTGGCTAAATGTTAAATATTAGGGAGTCTAATTGCCAATTAGATAGTAAGAGATATTCCAATTCAAAACAACTATATCAGTCAGAATGCAATATTCTCTTTCCTCCCCTTCCCCATTGTAGGATGTTAAAACCCACCCCTCTCCTAGAAAATTAAATATTTTAGGAAATATTAAAAGAACATTTCCCCTAAAAGGGAGGCAGAAACTCAGAACCCCCTCCCACCTTTGTTAATGGGCCATTAAGGCCTGAGCCAGTCCATTCTTCATAATAAAGATCTACATCCTTCAGGCAGAGCCATTTAATTGCCCTTCATTGCATCACCCAGCAAGATTCAACCAAACTTAAAACAGAGACAACCTAAACAGCTAGCTATGATCTCTGACAGCAACCAATCAGGATACTTTTCCTGTGTCCCTGGAAGTTCAAAGCCAGAGAGGGTATAAAACCCAGGGACTCTCAGCATCTCTTCCCTTTTCTGCCCAGGATCTCAAGCCATGTGATCCTGTTCATCAATAAACCTTATTTCCAAGCAATTTCCATAAAGTGGAAATTTCCCCCACTTGGAACTGAACCCAGATGGACATTTCTTCCAACACCATAGTGGGATTTATATCAATAAGAAAATAGTGGTTTCCTTGTTTCATTTGGGCATGGCTGCCTTATGCAACCTGTGCCAAACAGGAAATAAAATTGGATCACACTTTTGCATAACCAATAACTGAAATGGAGTCATCTTATTGTTGGTTCAATTTATTGGTTCAATTTATATGCCGCCCTTCTCCGGAGACTCAGGGCGGCTTACAATGCGTTAAGCAATAGTCTTCATACTTTTGTATATACCTGCTTAGTAGGGCTTTCAGGCACCCCCTAAGCAGTGTTCTTTTTTATACAAAGTCAGCTTATTGCTCCCACAATCCGGGTCCTCATTTTACCTACCTCGGAAGGATGGAAGGCTGAGTCAACCTTGAGCCTGGTGAGATTCGAACTTGCAGTAATTGCAGGCAGCTGGTGCTACTTAACAGCACTTTAGTCTGCTGAGCCACCAAGGCTCTTTCCTTCTTCTTTCCCCTCCCCCCCAAGATAAATAGAATTCTCTTCTGAATTATGTCACTCTGCCTTGGGATTCAAGCTTTGACCAGTTTGATGCCGTTTCAATATGCTGTAAAATGGAACCGACATGCAGAATCCAATGTTTGACAGCAATTATGAATATGAGAGCAATCATTCCAGTTAGACTACAATAGAGGGGGGGGAAATCTAAATAATAGCCCTGTCAATAGGAGAGCCATGGTTGTTGTATTTGGCTTAATTTAATGGAACATATACATCTTAGATTAACATAGTATATTGAATTTAATTGATTCGGCATGGCAGCAGTTAATTTATTTCGTAAAAGGAATAAAAGTAGGGTCGGGTTCTACTTACCTTTACTACCGGTTTGCAATGGGACCGCGCGCGCATGCGCAGAATCTTCCTGACAATGTCTGGGTCTGTGGGCGGAGCCTCCCACAGGTTTTACTACCGGTTCTTACGAACTGGTCCGAACCAGGGGGCAACACACCACTGAATAAAAGGAATCTGAAGGTACTACATATTTTTTTTACATATATATATATATACCGTCAGATTTCTTTTGCTCATTCTAAGTAAATGCAATCAAGTATGATAGAGTTCCCAGCAGTAGGATAAAGGATTTTTTTTAAAAAAAAAAGTTAAACGATGCAGCAGACATTTTGGTCTATTTCAGCATAAGATGGAAATAGTGAGTCTTTTAGGGAAAATATAGAGCCAAATTAGTATTTGCAGACACATAAATTCCAAAGTTCTGTTATTTCATTTTATTTATTTATTTGATTTACTGTATTAGCCATTTGCAAAATAAGAAATACAGCAAATCCAATTTATCATCTCCCAAAACTTGTTCTGACATAATAAATAATGCATTTGATATAAAAGGGGAAATAAATCCTTAATGACAAAGGGGAATAGGTTTTTAACAAAACTAAAATTGCTAACTTTATAGCAGCTATCTTTGTGTGTGTTCCAAGAAATTATTTTCATTTATTCCAGTTTAACCCTAAGAAATGTACTAGTAGACAAAAAATATTGATAAGTTTGGCTGGTATGTGTACTTTTTTTCTATAGCGAAATGCATTTGTTTCTAACAAATTTAGTTAAAGAATATTACTTTCATAATTATAACCACAATCTAAAATATTTAGTATAGAATGCATTTAAAATATTTAGTATGATTTGCATAAGAAATGCTGTACAAAGCATTTGAAAGAGGTTCTTTACACAGGGCAGTGGTGTAAACCAAACACCGCTCTTTGAAGCATTAATGTTCCATTAACCTTTGCAAGGTTCAGATGGCTGCTTCAAAACTATTCACAGCTTTCTTTGCACAATCACTTTGTTGCACCAGTGATCCCGTTGGAAGTCAGCATGCAGACAATCAGGGATAGCTTCTAAAGCAGCTTTGCTTTTAACAATTTGAAGATAAGTAGCCAACCCTATTCATAATCTAGAAAGTAAAATTCCCAACGATTCAGAGTAGGTAAATTTATTGCAATCAGCAAAGGGATTAGGTAACAGAATGCTGGAAACTGGCTATAAATACCTTGACTCTCAGTTGTCAGTTATAATTTAAGGCAAAGCCTTCCTATTGCCTTCTTCCTGTTTGATAAGAGTGTTTGCTTAATGGGGAGGATCGGGGTGGGATTCAAAAATTTTAGCAAGGGATTCTCTGCCCGGTTGCTGGTGGGCGTGGCCATGGTGGGTATGGCCTAGTTGGCCCCTGCACTACTGTTCTGTCCCCTCCCTGCTTCAGAAGCCCAGACAAACACACACACTCGAACGGGAGTATTCAGAAGTTGTTTATTTACCATCCATAAACAATGAGCTGGCAGCGAGCCCGGGAGAGATAACAACAGCTTTTGTTTTGAGTTGCCACGGCCAGTCCCTGATAAGGCTCCAAGTATTTATATCCAATACGAGCTTCAAAGAAAACGCTTCACTGCTGCAGTATTTCAGGACACAAGCAGTCAGGGTAAAACTTTGTTCGTCACAAAAGCCAACAAGGTAAGGTCAGTTCCTTTTATACCTTGTGGGGCGTTGGCTTTGTGACTCATCACCTCGTGCTCGGCCCCACCCACTCCTTTGCTGAGCCCGTCTCTCTGATCGTCGCCACCTGGGATTAATCCACTCCCTCTCCTCATTATCGTCTGACTCAGAGGAGCTTTCTTCCACAGGGCTTTCAGCTGGGGCCTGGGGTGGTGCCAAACCAGACGGGCCAGGGGAGGAGTCCCTTGCCCCCTCCTCTTCACTTTCGGAGGATTCCTCCTCCGGAGGTCTGGGCTCGGGAGCCGAAGACACAACAACTACAGGGGGAGGTATTCTTGCCATCCTCGGGCTCCGGAGGTTTTCCTCGAACCTCCGGGAGGGCAAAAATGGCCTCCCCAGGCTCCAGAGGCCCTCTGGAGGCTGGAAACGGCCCCATTTCTGGCCTTTCCTAAACTTCCAGTAGGCCCGTTTTTCGACATCCCGAAGGCTCCCGCGCCCTGTACTTACCTGCATCCAAAATGGGCAGCATGGGGATTCCTAGGAGGGGTGGGTCGGGGTGGGTGGGGCCAGCCTAGGAGGGGTGGGGCAGGGTGGGTGGGGTTTTGGGGGTTCTCTGAATTGCACAGAATCTTAGCTAGAGGTTCTCCCGAACCCCTGCGGACCCCCAGCAGCTCACCCCTGGGGAGGATACTAATCACTTACTTGATACCACAAAAAATGTCTATGTGTTCATATTTTTTAATATTTAGGAAATATATTTTTATTCTCAGGTTCAGAGAATTCCATCACCATTTTTTGTGTATGTGCGTTCAGAGGTTTTCTGAATTACTTTTTGGAAAACTTTGTCCAGCACTAATAAAGAAGTAATTCATGAGTTCATATGGCTCAAAAGTGTCATATCGTGAGCATTTTTGCTTTTGAAGTAATAGATCTAAACCATTAGTAATCATCCAATAATAGATGTGGACAGAACAGTAAAACTGAATTTATTTATACTAGTTGAAGAAAATGATCATGTTGTATATGTATATAGCTTACAAAGGTCAGAATAAGCATTGAAAGGGAAAAAAATGATGGAGAGAAATTTATAGGGCTTCATGTGTCAACTCTGAAGCTGACCTGGATGAAGCCAGTTTTTCCCCCTGCCTCATAATTGCCATGAACTTTAAAAGGAGAAAGGGAGGGGGGAAGCAGATAGACCAGCTACCAGTCAAAACAAAAAAGTTTTCTTGTAGGAACCAAGATTCTCCCAACAGATGGCAGAAGAGTGACCAAGCAGCCTCCCAGCTATCTTCATTCGACAATGTGATCGGTGACATCTGGGGAGGAATTAATTGCTCTTTTAATTAGGGGAAAATCCACGGGAATCTTTAGAGTTGGTTTTCACTAGCTGTGCCAATATGATGTGTCCAATAAATATGTTCTTTGAGGAATTTACCTGCCTCGGAGTTCTGCTTTTGGTGGATATGTTACTCGGAACCCTGTCATTATTTGGCAATGGTGGCTTTAATGGAAGATCTAAGGATCAGATTGGGGATAGATTATGATATACTGAATACTGACTTAATGCCACTTAATCAATTAATTAATATTCTCTTTTACAGCAGTACGCCATGGCCCATTATCATTGGGGATATATCTAAGGTTAGAATTTCTCATTATAGACAAAAGCACTATGGAGACCACCAAGGCGAAAAAAAGGGGATAATCCAATAAACCTAATAGTTCCTAAAATATTGACCCAGGTCATGACTGCAATATGATACATATTAAAAACCTGGAAGAAGATATGGTGAACTTGCCTGGATCATAAAAGGTTACAAAGTTAGCATTAGTGTGGTTTCCAACTAAAAATGGATATTCTATTTATATTGCAATTTAAAAGGTTCTCTGTTGCTTCATGTAATTCTATTCATGAGGAGGCTTCAGAAATCAGTTCAGCATTTTGTTAGGGTTGGAAGAAATGTCAAAATATTTCTCTTTTACTTAAATAAGAAAAAGGGAGAGAGAATAAACATGAATATCCAAACAAGCAACTTCAGGATTGAAACAGATAATTAGTCAGTAAATTTAGATCAAATAGATTAGAAATTGGCCAGCTGTGATGTTATGGAGCTTAATCTCACATTGATGGGCTCCAAGCAACATCATGGAAATCAACAATACTTCCCTTTGTCCTTCTTGTCTTACAAATTTTGAATATACAGTATATATATATATACAGAATATACAGTATATATAATATACAGTATTCTGTATATTCCATTGTTTTAGTGCAGATTTGAGAGATTATAGCCAGAAGCTAGGGAAATAATCAATTCTATCAGAAGAATGACAATGTTGGAAAGAGCTTTTTGTCAATAAAAATCCATTATTATTATTCTTTCTTTGAATGGGAATAGGAAGAAGAGAGGGAATATTCTCTCTTTTTTAAAAATATATTTATTTTTAAATTTTCCAACATTTAAAACACAAAATATAAATTTACACTTATTACAGCATATCCGTATCAGTATCAATATCATCCATAACATTCATATTTACATAAATTCTATTTCTATGATTCACTATCCTATATTATACCATTGTTTAAATTATAATAATATCTACAAACAATATTATATAATTCTTATGTATTATACATTATATATTTATACTTTATATATCTTATACATTAATTTTACTCCTATTCTCAAACCAGGTATACCATCTATTCCAAATTTGATAATACTTGGATTTTTCTCTCTCTTTCAATTCCATAGACAGCCTATCCATTTCTGCACACTCATATATTTTTTTTATTATCATTGGTTCTGAAGGAATATCCGCCTGTTTCCAATTCTGCGCAAAAACGATTCTGGTTGCCATTAATATGTGTAATATGTATATTGAAATTTTGCATCCATTTTCCAATCTAAAATGCCCAAAAGGAATAATTTCGGCTTCAAGTTGATTTTTTGTTCAGTTACTTCTTCTAACCATTTTCTTATTTATGCCAATATTTCCTGGCCTTGGGACAAGTCCACCACATGTGGTAAAAAGTTCCCTGTTTATAACCACATCTCCAACATTCGGGTGAGCAATTTGAAAACATCTTAACCAATCTGGATGGTGATAAATGCCAACGGTAGAACATTTTATAGAGGTTCTCCTTATAAGCAGCTGATATCGTTAATTTATAGTTTTTCTCCCATAATTTATCCCAATGGTCTAATTAGATACTGTACCCAAAATTTCTAGTCCAATTTATCATCGTCTCCTTCACATTTTCTTCATAGATTCTCAATTAGAAATTATAAGAAACTGAGGTTGTACAGTCTTTACCCTTGTCCCAACTGTTATTTTTGACTTATGAATTTATAGATAAATAATGTATTGCCCCTATGGACACATTTTTAAAGCATTCACTGATAACTGATTGCTAATGGTATCATTATCTATGCTATGTCACTCCTAATGTAATAGCTCCTACTGAGCACTTACTAATGGTAACTGTGCTGGTCAGATAAATATTTGTGTCATTAGAAGGGCTGTAATGACTAAAGTAGGAAGGCCTGAGTATTGGCAGTATAGAAAAAGCACTATGGTTATAAGACAACATAAATCAGCCCCTGAGGACAATATAAGGCCAATATCCTGGCGTAAAATGGGAATTGTCAAGTCATTTAGTGACTGTGTAAATAGCTCAAAGTTCCTTTAGTTCTCGCTGCTATTTCCTGTAACAGGGCAAAATAGATAACTGGATGTAGTAGGGATCCCACAATGTCAAACACAGTTACCAATGATCTTGTGATTCCAAGCATAAAAACAGTTGGCAGACCCATAGGGGACCTAGACTCTAACGCTTTTTAAAAAATTGATTGAGTAGCTAGCAGCAATCTGAAATCTTTATTGATGCAGACCTGGAAACTGTACAATATACACTGCCACTAAATAATTGCTATCTCTAGTGAAAAAGGAAGCTTTGTTCCCTTTGAAAACCAGAGATTTAACAAATAAATCTAAGATATTTAACTCATGATTTCATCCTAACTCATTTAACTCACCCTAAGACATTTCCATTTATGGTCCAATTATGTTTATACTGCATTCTCCTTCTTAAAAAGATCTTTGCTTTATAACTTCGTTTTCTCCTTGCAGTATAAGGCAAACGGTTTTCTTTATGTCAGCTTCAGTAGGAAGAACAGCCATATCTTCACATAGTTGCTAGTTTTATAGATCGAACTTCTTCTGTTGACTCTGCTTGTACCATTGAAATTATATTAATAATAAATGGGAAATGAATCAAAATATAACTTGCTTGATCCGTTTCTGAATGGAAATTTGTGCAGGCAGATGGCCTCATACATCACATTTAACCTGCCACTGAATATCACTATGAAACATTTTAATTAAGAAGAATAATTAGAATGAAAAAGTATTTTAAACTTTAACTTTGTTTCTAGAGCTCAAACTGAATGCTGATTTATGTTCTGTGAAGTTTCTCCAGGGGAAAAAAGGGTAGATGGGTTCTAACAGATTATGTAATATATCTATCTATCTATCTATCTATTATCTATCTATCTATCTATCTATCTATCTATCTATCTATCTATCTATCTACATGCATCTCAGTCAAAATACTACTCTGTTTAACCAGTATAGCAATTGGTAAACTGGATGATTAGACCTATGTCCTTATAAAAATAGATATAAAAGAGATAGATTGATGATAGATAGATGATAGATGATAGATAGATAGATAGATAGATAGATAGATAGATAGATAGATAGAT
>WNWU01013616.1:5953201-6000018 GCA_012654045.1 Ptyas mucosa
TAAATTAAATTAAATTAAATTAAATTAAATTAAATTAAATTAAATTAAATTAAATTAAATTAAATTAAATTAAATTAAATTAAATTAAATTAATAAATCTGTGTATGACCTGGACTGTTTATTGGACTGTGCCTTATTACTATTTCCTAAAAGTAAACGCAACTCAGTGTATTTCTGTGTTGGCTGTGATTATTTGCAACTGCTCTCAATCGCTTTCATGTACACACCCTTGCTACTCTAGGGTTGCTCTGCGAATTCCTTAATCATCACTCTGCCCATGCGGTCACATGTTTGCCATTTGGACATTTGGCACCTGGCTGGCCTTTACAACAGTTTGCAATGTCCCACAGTTACCTGATCGCAATTTGTGAAGCTTTGGCCATTTTCTGCCAAAAAATGCCATTGGTCAAGCTGGATCCCTCTTATGACTGTGGTGATGTAGTTTTGACAGGGTATATCAAAATTTCCAAGAAGGCACACATATACAAAAGGAGTAAAGTTTGGATCACAACGCCACATGAAATTCTCCTTATGATGCCTAGTATGAGTAAACAAATATACACAATCAGTGTTATCTAGTCTGATAATGAAACTACAAGCTTGAAGATGAACCTTTACCCTCATACAGAATCAAGTTTATAAAATCAAGTTTGATAAATAAAATGAAATCAAAGTAAGTTGATTTGTTTATTTATTAGAACTTAAATTCCATTGTGCAGCTAAACAGATGTTTCATAATGAAGCCACGCTATTTAAAGTTAAACTGATCCATTCAAATAGAAATTTAAAAACTGGTGAATATTTTCAAAAATGCTAAAAATGAAATTTAAAAAAATCTGAGTGACCTAATTAAAGGAAATGTCTGAATAATGGCAAGCGTTACTGAAATGCTTGACTGGGCTACAATCCTCCTCGTAATCTCTTCTACAGCAAGTTATCCTGATTACGATGCCAGCTACTGTACATTACTACTGTCAAACTTTCACGCTCCTTGTCATTGTTCCAATAAAAATGTCTCTCCTGCATTTATTTATCATTCATTCATTTATAATTTCAATTTCTACAGCCACAAACTTACCCGTAAGTTCTGGAGAGCTGACAAATTTTGAAAAGCTGCCATTAGCTATTAAACCAACATAGAATAGATTAGGATGTGATCTCATCAAACCTAATGTGGAGCTTAGGCAATAACTTTAATTTAGAGTTATCGAGCAATGGTGCATACATAGTCTATGAACAGAAATTGAATTAGTATCACAGAAATTTTACTTTCTCATTCATTCATTCATCCATTGCCATTCTTTTAATATAGGGCAGAGATGGCTAATCTTTTCTGGACAGAGTGCCCAAAGTGCACGTCCGAACCCCCAAAATGTAATGTGTGCATGTCCCCCATGCATGCGCCCCCCCATGCATGCACGATTGCCCCCCGCACATGCACGCGCAGCCCCCCGCAAGCGCCCCGCCCACCAGGCATGGGTGGCAGAGACCCGAAGATCAGCTGGCCGGTGGGAGGCACGGGCACATGTGCAGCAGAGCTGAACTGGGACGACGGCTCACATCCCATCAGAGAGAGAACTACTTGCCACTTCTGGCACACATGTCATAGGTTTGCCATCATGGATATAGGGCAGTGATGGCTAACCTTTTTGCCGTCGCGTGCCAAAAGCAGGGTGAGCACGGCGAGATCACCCACATGTGTGCCCACACCCATAATTCAATGCGCCCCACCCCTGTGCATGTCCCCCCACTTTTAGCACATGATGGCACAGTGGGTCCAGTAGGCCTGTTTTTCACCCTCCCCAGGCTCCAGAGGCTTTCTAGGAGCCTGGGGAGGACGAAAACGACCTCTTCCCCCCCCCCCCCCCCGGAGGACCTCCAGAGGCCGGAAACAGCCCATTTTCCAACTTCTGGTAGGACCGAAAGGCCCAGAAATCAGCTGGCTGGCGCACACATGAGCGCTGGAGCTGAGCTATGGCAATGCTCGTGTGCCCACTGATACGGCTCCGTGTGCCACCTATGGCACCCGTGCCATAGGTTTGCCATCATGGATATAGGGTATGCATTTTTAAAAAAATTGGTATTCACTTGTATATTTTGAGGATTGATTTTATACACCTAATTTTAATTATTATCTCACCATCTTTCCTACAAAACTTAGAGATAGGGAAGAAGAAGTAGTCAATTGTATTTTTGAATGATGCTCTTTTGTCTTAACTGATACATGGAAAAATAACTCCCTTTCCAAGATACCATTTGCTCCAATCATTTCCCTGCCTTATAACTATTCTTCAAATGAGACTTTAGAAATGATATGTCCAGTAAGATGGATAATCTTCTTTTTCTGCTTACTCCAGCATCTGTTCCTTTGTGTCTCCCTAGGATACACTGCGACCTGAGTTTCAGAGTACGCCAAGCACAGGTTTCCAATCTTTTAATTTTAAACTTTCTTCATGATTTACTAGAGCAGAACCAAATTGTATGTATGCAAAAGGAAATAAAGCATGTAAGTGGTAATAACCATTCACTGCCTAGGCCAAAAAAAAAGGGGGGCAGTATATTTTGGGTAAATCACAGGGTAATCACGATAAGTAAATGTTATTGACTGAAAAAAAATGATATCATGAAAGACAATGTATTATTTTTATTTGAAAATTTCTGGAATTCAAAGTGCAATATATTAATATATATATTTTTCTTATGAAGTCTTTACTGTGTAAATTTGCCAGCCTGTTTATTGCAATAGACTGGCAAATTTACACAGTAAAGACTTCATAAGAAAAATGTGCACTTCATGAACACAGAATTAAACATCTGGATCTGTTTATGGGAATTTGAATCTTTGTGATGAAAAGTGGCTTTCCTCTCTACGCTAAAGATCATTTCTAAGTTCCACAGTGGCAAAGCTGATCATTGTTTTGACATTATATGTCCGTGATGGCGAACCTATGGCACGGGTGCCACAGATGGCACGCGGAGCCATATGGGTGGGCACGCGAATTCAGCTCCGGTGCACATGTGTGTGCCGGCCAGCTGATTTTCGGGCCTTCTGGGCCCACCAGAAGTCTGGAAACACCCTGTTTCCAGCCTCTAGAGGCACTCCGGGGGTGTGGGGAAGGCCCTTTTTGCCCTCCCCAGGCTCCTAGAAAGGCTCTGGAGCCTAGGGAGAGCGAAAAATAGGACTTCTGCTTCTACTGGAAGTCGGCAAACCAAAAGCAGGGGGAGTATGGGGGGGTCATGTGCACAAGTGGGGAGGCGGGGTGCATAGAATTATAGGTGTGGGCACGCGCGCTCATGACCCCCACGCTTCCCTTGCTTTTGGCATGTGATGGCAAAAAGGTTAGTCATCACTGTTATATGTAGTGGTGGGTTTCAAATTTTTTTACTACCCGTTCTATGTGTGTGACTTGGTGGGTGTGGCTTGGTGGGTGTGGCAGGGGAAGGATACTGTAAAATTTCCATTCCCACCCCACTCCAGGGGAAGATTACTGAAAAGTCTCCATTTCCTCACGATCAGCTGGGACTCATGATGGGGGTGGGGCCAGTCAGAGGTGGTATTTACCGGTTCTCCGAACTACTCAAAATTTCTGCTACCAGTTCTCCAGAGCTGGTCAGAACCTGCTGAAACCCACCTCTGATTATATGGATACACAGACGTAGGAGGAAATCCAATTGTGCGCTTCAATTACTATCAGCAGATTCTAATGATGGAAAAGAAACTAGGAATTTAGTATATGCTTTGTTTCTCCACACACTTCGCCTCCTCATTATGGTCTACCATATGTTCTCAAATATTGATCTGAAGTTCTTCAGTCCAAGGAGGAAGCTGCAAGGAATATTTATTTTGGGCGTGTCAGAGGACAACTCCGACTACCTGGACAAGTCCCTGCAGTTTCCTTGATATGGTTTTGGAAGTTCTTTTGCCTGCTCCTTATTCTTTGGGTTGAAAGAAAGTGACTGGCTCAAGGTCACCCAGCTGGCCTAGCATAACCACTACACCAAGCCAGTGCGCACTGGATCTACTGGATTGTGTTCTTCAAAATAAGGTGGCTTCAAACAGTTACAGTTGTGTTTGCTACCAAATGATAAGTTAGTTCATCCAATGGACACTATGTATAAGTAAAAGGTAAAGGTTCCCCTCGCACATATGTGCTGGTCATTCCTGACTTTACGGGGCGGTGCTCATCTCGGTTTCAAAGCCGAAGAGCCAGCGCTGTCTGAAGATGTCTCCATGGTCTTGTTGCCCGCATGACTAAACACCAAAGGTGCACAGAACACTGTTTCCTTCCCACCAAAGGTGGTCCCTATTTTTCTACTTGCATTTTTTACGTGCTTTGGAACTGCTAGGTTGGCAGAAGCTGGGACAAGTAACGGAAGCTCACCCGATTACGCAGCACTAGGGATTCGAACTGCTGAACTGCCGACCTTTCAATCGACAAGCTCAGTCTTAGCCACTAAGCCACTGCATCCCAGAAAAATAAATGTATATTAAATAAATAAATTTATACTAAGTAAATAAATAAATAAATGTATACTAAGCATTTATTTTACAGCACACATTTTTTTGCTAGGAAGGGAAAAAGAAATGTGACAAAATGAAACTGTTAAGCATGGACACTGTGTGTGTGTGGATTTGACGCAGGTGTGTTTAGAAGAGGGAATCATAAGGTAGAGCTGGTAGTCACAACTGTGCAGGTAAAGTCTTGCCCCTTTGCTCTTGCGATGATATCAGATGCATGTACAACAAGGTGGGACTTCAAGGAGCAGTCCTGACTTTGCTTACTGCCTCCTCAGATGTCCCATTTGAAGACAGCTGCACCTTTTTGATCAGTGAAACCAAATTTGCCAATGTAATATCTGCAGTTCATATTATCATGAACAGACGGAACTGCATTATTTGGCATTTCTTCCTTCTGTGGTGATCACTTTACAGATATGATGTGAAGTAAAGATATAAACAAAGGAACTGCCAACTATTCACTTCTGTCAGGTTTAATATTCTGGATATACAAGCAACTATCAATCAGACTGCAATACAGACATTTTTAAAGCATCCTCCGAGGATCTTTATAATGGAAAATAATGTAATACATCAACTCAAATAAACATGTGTTTATTTGAATACGCATTCAAATAAACAGTCCACATTTTAATAAATCTGTTTTCCTGTTTCTTGAGGGAGGTGTTTGAATAAACGAAACATTAAAATAAGCACAAATTAAAATTAAAAACAATTTTTTTAAAAGTTAAGCTGTTAAAAATTCAGAATATAAAATAGTGTATGACCCATCATTTTTAAGCATTGTATAATCAAAAAGTATCTTTCTGCTGGTTGAAAGGTGATCATCCTCTGTAACTATTTCTTTTAAGAAAAAGATCTATGTCTGTCTTCTTTCATATCTATCTATCTATCTATCTATCTATCTATCTATCTATCTATCTATCTATCCATCTACCCTGTTTTCCTGAAAATAAGACATCCCCTGATAATAAGCCCAATCAGGCTTTTGAGCGCATACACTAAAATTAGCCTCCCCCTGAAAATAAACCCTCCCCAAAAACATTTAAACGCAGAGCTGGAAATCAGGTAAGATGGCAAAAGGAGCCCCATCTTGTTCCACATGCCCCCAAATAATAAGACCTCCCGGAAGATAAGGCCAAGTGTTTATTTCAGAGTTCAAAAAAAATATAAGACAGGGTCTTATTTTTGGGGAAACATGGTATCTATCTATCTATCTATCTATCTATCTATCTATCTATCTATCTATCCATCCTCTATCTATCTATCTATCTATCTATCTATCTATCTATCTATCTATTGTCTCTCCATCATCTATCATCTCTCTCTCTCCATCCATCCATCCATCCATCCATCTATCCATCTCTCTCTCTTTCTCTCTCTCTCATCTATCTATCTATCTATCTATCTATCTATCTATCTATCTATCATCTCTCTCTCCATCCATCCATCCATTCATCCATCCATCTCTCTCTCTCTCTCATCTCTCATCTATCTATCTATCTATCTATCTATCTATCTATCTATCTATCTATCCATCTATCATCTATCATCTATCATCTATCATCTCTCTCTCCATCCATCCATCCATCCATCTCTGTCTTTTGTTCTTTCTATCATCTATCTATCTATCATCTATCATCTCCCTCCCTCCTTCCCTCCTTCCGTCCATCCATCCATCCATCCATCCATCCATCTATCTATCTATCTATCTATCTATCTATCTATCTATCTATCATTGGTGTATCTTTCTATCTTTACCTACTTGGGCCAAGACGTCAGAAAAGCTCTCAAATATTGTAGCTTTAAAATACAAGTTATAGACATTTGCTAAGCTATACATTTTTCTCTTGAAATAGCAAACTGTGAAAACTAAATGGACCAAGTCACACAAAAGTCAAGCATTAGTGTTACGGTACCCATACATTTCAGGACTGTACTTCTTCAAGTAGATACGCACACTAATCCACATTAGGATCATTAGTTTAATTCATTTTGCGGTTTTACTACCTTGCCACTGTTTTTGAATGAGACACTTGTCCTTTGTGACTCATTCTGCTACTGCCATTGATTTCCAAATGGAGATGGTAGCTTTCAGTAATTACAATTTAAAGAACGTTTTAAGAAATGAAATGCCACTGACTGATCGTGCCATGGATGAAAAGAATTATGATATGACAGAATCCCATCTAGTTTTATGGAGAAGCAAAAGAACCAACTTCGTTTTATCACAGATAAAAGACATTAGAAGCCCTTCAAAATCTCCTAGTACCATGATGGCGAACCTATGGCCCGTGTGCCAGAGGTCAGTAGTGGGTTCCTCCCTGTTCTGCCCAGTTCCGCCGAGCCGGTAGCGGTGACCATATGACGTCATTAAACTGGTTCTGCCCCCCACCCCCACCCCACCCCTGCATTATTCTTACCTTTTATTTGGCCCTGCCCCCAATCTATTGCTGCCTCCTGAGTCCCAGCTATCGGCTAGGGGAAAAAAAAACTGTTTAAACTCTTGCTGCGGGGCCTACAGCTGATCAGTGTTAAAAGAAAACAAATGAGTAGACCGATGCCTGCAAAAATAAATGGGTAGACCAGTGCCTCCAAAAACAAATGAGTAGACCAGTACAGCTCTGCAAGCAGTTAAAAGCCTGATAGACCAGTACCTCTGTCTAATCCTAAAGAATTGTCACATGATCATTAAGCCATGCCCACAAAATAAGCCACGCCCACAGAACCAGTAGTAAAAAAAATTAGAACCCACCCCTGCCAGAGGTGGCACAGCATCGCCAGCTGCTCTTCTGTTTTCTAGTGTGTGCATGTGTGCCGGCCAGCTGATCTTCATGCATGCCAGAGCCCTGGAAACCCACACACATGTGCCCTGGCCGGGCACATGTGTGTGCCAGAAACCAGAAAACCAGGTGGGCGGCACCCACATGTGCATTCCAGTTTGGGCAGTCGGTGCCGAAAAGTTTCGCCATCACTGCCCTAGTATGTCAAGGAAATGCTGGAGACATCCAAAACTTTAAGAAGGCAGGTAGAACCATCCTGTCAAAGCCCTAGCATTTTATGTGCATGTTGCATGTATACGTGGCTTAATTGTAAATATATAATGAAAGTGCCAACAGCTAATGAAAGTTACTTAATATGACAGATTAATTTAAAAGAACACCTGGGGTCATGCATCTCTACAAATTGTTCACATCAAAAGGATTCATTTACTTAAGTATTCATTTTCATTGCTTGAACACAAGTAAAATTTCTATTTTAATTATTTGGGCGAAGCACAACATATATTTTAAGGCAATAGTTTAAATAGGGTATTTTTGGTTTTGAAGGAATTTATGATGTAAAACATCACTGTGAATACCAAATGATTCTGCTCATTATCACAAAAGGTGCTAAAGGGCATTTACTGGAGCAAGAATAATCATAATGAAATTAAATATAGACTGAATGAATAACATTGGGATTTGTTTCTGACAGGTTAATTCTGCAATCTATTTCCCAGACAGTAAGTTCCAATAAACATATTGAAACGTCCCATAGAATTGAATGCATGTCATTGCACTGGGAAGACATGTGGGAAGAAATAACTGCTTTTAATCCAAGTGATATTGAAAAATGGAAAAACCAAGCATTTATTTATGTTAAGGGCATTCAGTATTATATTTTATATTGTTCTATATTCTATGTTTGATTGTTTTCTAAGACATTATAAGATGGAAGCATTCCCTGAATAATCTTTAGCTATGAATTCCATATCTTAACATAGTTGTCTTGAAATAACATACGGTACATGTTTGTCATAATGATAAATAGATATTTTACTTCCTTCTCAAATGTAAACCCCATTTCATTCATCACTTCTGTTTGGATATTTGTTTATATCTTCAACTTCTATGTATTAATAGTGAAACCTTCTAATGCACTAAACTCTTTTAATTTGATCATTAATATTTCAATTTCCTTTAAAGGATCTTCCAGAACCAGTTTCAAGTCTTATGCAAAAATTCTTATTTATTATGTTTCTCCAAAGATTTCAGAAGAACAGAATAGAATAACAGAGTTGGTAAGGATCCAGTCTAACCACCTGCTCAAACAGAAGACCCTCTATCGTTTCAGACAAATCCCACACATTTATAATATTGTTCTTTAGCTGTCTTGTAAGTTAAAAACCCACATTGATTTTCATTAATAAATTTATTTTCAGTCTTAAGTTAGAATTATGATAAACAACCTGTTGTTGTTATTCAATAATGATATCAGCCTATACAATAGTTTCTTGTTAAAGTCCTATATTGTCCCTCTTCAGATATTAATGTCTATTTCTACTCTCTGGTGTATTTCTTTCCTACAGGATAAAGTTCATCATATTTTGTAAAGGTTGCAAAAGTTTAATCCTCAAAACCTTTGTAATATGGATCTAGCCTAGGCCTCTTTCCTAATGAATCTTTTTTTATAATAGCTTCAGTAACTTCCTTTATGGTTGTAAGCCTACTCATAATACATTCCTTGATAAATTTTGTTTCTTTAGATATTGGTTTATTTTGTCTATAGAAATGTCACTTTTTAAATAAATTGGAATAATATTGATGAAATGCTTTTAGTATGACTGCATTGTCCATTAATACAGTACCTCCTATATTATGCATTTTTATTTGTTTTTACGTAATTTCAACCAACTCTCTATATTTGCTACCAACTCTCTATATTTACAAAATCAAAATCTACACAATACATTTTTATTTCCATTTTTCTTACTGTTAACATTATTACTGTATTTTTCAGAGTATAAGACTCACATTTTCCCCCCAAAAAAGAAGGTGAAAATCTGGGTGTGTTTTATACTCTGAATGTAGCCCCACCTAGCTTCTCAAACGGAGGTTTCAGAGACTGATAAAAGCCTCAGAAATGAAGCTTCAGGAAAAAAAAAGCCTCTGAAAGGAAGCTTCAGAAAAAAAGCTTATGAAACAGAGCTTCAGAAAAAAAAAAGCCTCTGAAATGAAGTTTCAGAGGCTTTTTTTCTGAAGCTCTGTTTCGGAGGCTTTCAGAGGCAGAAAAAAAAGTTTTTTTCTGAAACAGCCTCTGAAACTTCTGAAAGTTTCAGAGGCTGAAAAAAAAGCAAGGCACAGAGCTTACAACCAACGAACCTGTTGCTAAAATTCACCTCTGGGAACAGCTGATTGGGGGTATTCCGGGAGGCCGAACCACAAGTCAGCTTTTTTCTTATTTTCTTCCTCAAAAACTAAGATGCGTCTTATATTCCGAAAAATACAGTAACTGTCAATGTAAAAACTTATTTGTTTTGAGAAATATTTAACTTAGGTCCATGGTGAGGCAGGACCTATTAGATTGGTCTATGGCTGAGGGTGGACTACAGTTATACTCTTCCTCTTTCTAATCCAACATCTTCACCATTAAACCAAACAATTTGTTGGCCCATGTTTTTTCCCTCAGATCAATCCATCATAGAGGGCTGTTGCAAGGGTAACATCAGGGGAGAAGCAGGTGTCCATTGTACTCCATTCCTAGAAGAAATTTATCAGTCACATAATTAACTTTTCCCATCAAGTTCTTAATTATTATTCAGTTTATTGGGTAATAATGTCTTTCTTACATGAAAGAAAGTTATCTCTTTTCAATGTTCCCCTTGGCAAGGGGGAGGCCGTAAGCATTGCAAAAGTAAGTGAGCAAGTAAATAAATAAATTTAATATATGACTCATTACTTTTTACTTTTTAATTGTTGAATGTGTGAGACATTTACAGAATTCCTTATCTGGAACCCAGTTCTCAGTTTGTGGAATTCTTGCCATTGTTTTAATGTAAACATTGAAAATGATTTTTCCTCAAGATTAATATGAAATATCATTAGACTTATGGATGCTCCGTCTGGAGATAAAAGTCATTTGCTTGAAAATAGATAACCCCTTTTCCCATTTTTCCAATTTATATCTCTTTATTTCCTAGAGTACTTACTTTCCACCTAATCTATAGAAAGGGATTAAACTTTATTCTGCATTATAAAGTACGTTTGACAGACCAAAAGGGTCTGATCTCTTTTCTGTCTGTTCATAGCAAAGTTGAGAACAGAGAATTCTGTCAGATGGAATTAGGCAGATAGTCTTTAATCCCTCTTAAAATGCACAAATTTGTACAGCTCCCAGGTTGAATGTTTTGTGCTAATGTGGGCAGTCTAATTTGAACAACAACAACAACAAAAAAGCATGAGAGAGGAAAATAAATAAACTTTGGGAAATTAATAAGAAACGTGTGGGAATAAGCACAATATTCCTCATCTGTATGCATAATGACATAATGCAACATTAATAGCGATGGATTTTGAGAAGCAAGATAAGGTTCTATCAGACTAATCCCACTAGCATGGGCATTACCATCTGTAGGCAACACAAGAGGGATGAAAATAACGAAACACGCATTGTAACATTCCAACACAAACTCTGCCCCTTTTTACTTGTGTCACAAGGTCTTGTGCAACCATTTAAGCAGCAAACCTTGTACTGGGACATCAACATGCACATCACATCACTACAACAAAATTATGACTTGCTGCAGGCATTTTGAATGGAAGGCTTCTATCATAAGAGAAAATCTGTTACATTCATTCCAGAAGTGTTCAATTTTGATTCTGCTTCTGCGAGCATTTTTGAACTCTTTGCATTGTTACGTGTTTGGTTGCTGCTTGCAAGAATTATTTCACTACTGAATATTTAATTTAAATGCTCCGAGAATATTCAGTCCCCAGAAAAATAGCATCTCTTATACTCCATGCCAAGGTAAACCTGATCAATCTTATACTGCATTCTAACCCTAATGTTATTTGTGTACATCTTTACCTTATTGTCTACTTGAAGATTACTTAAATCATTCAACATGACAATTTCTATTGCTTAGCCATATGGAAAAGAAGTTCATTGCCCCACTGAAAATTGGTGTTGCATTCGCGAAGTAATGTTTACACCTGAGTGGGAACCTATGTCTCATTTGTAACTGGTTGTCTGAGACAGTTCCCCATCATGCCATTTAAGGTGGCCTGTTTTTCCGCAACCTTATAATATATAGAACGGAGAAAAGTTCTATTTATAAGGCTATCTAAAGATCGTAAAACTTTTATCCAGCTGGGAATACAGAACATGTTGCCCTGCAGATGTTCTTGGAATTCTGTTTTAAGCTGCTTCAATCAACAATTGCAGTGCTGACAGATGTGAAGCATCGTAGCTGAAGAATGTGTAAAGTTACAATTCTTCACCCTTGATTCTATTCTGTAACATATTACATCACATGTTGGCTAGTTTGTTATTTTGGGTTTAAAGAAAGGATCTTAATTGCAGACTGTGGATTTCTATCTGTGTTTCTTTGGAGAATTGATGAAAATTAATGTCATGATGTAAATTCAACAGTTGTGTGTAGCAAACACTCCCACTGACCAAACTGTTCATTGCCCGGAGGATTCACTGCACTGCGTGTTCCTCATTCTAATCCTGACATATTGAGAAGCTTGCAATGTAATTTCTAACAAATTTCGAAATAAAAAATGTACTTGTGATGCCGTTCTCTAATGTGAATTTTGTACGACAAATGCATTGAATAATTATGCAAACAAAAATGCATTGTTTACTGAAAACTGCACATAAAGATGTCCTACTTAATATTATTTACTCAAAATGTCTTCATTCTGATTTAAAATGTTTATTGTCCCTCTTCTATGCAACATGCTGCAGAAATGCAGAATAGTACATTATAACACAAAATGACACCCCAAATTTATCTGTCTTATACTCTTCCTTTAACAAGTAAATAAATAAGAAAACAGATGATTTATCTGGAATAAACAGTTTCACCTGTATTCATGTATGAGCATTAACTATTTTCAATTTATAGCACAGGTATCTGTTTAATCATGTAGTTGTCATATAGCTAAAGATGAGGAATCTGGGGTCTTCTAATTTTGTTTTGTTTTTTCACTACTCCTCTGATCAATTGTAGTCATTGTAGTAAATATTCAGAAATGATAATTCATTTTTTTAAAAAAAATTGATTTATATGCCGCCCTTCTCCGGAGACTCAGGGCGGCTTACAATGCGTTAAGCAATAGCCTTCATACTTTTGTATATTTATACAAAGTCAGCTTATTGCCCCCACAATCTGGGTCCTCATTTTACCTATCTTAAAAAGGATGGAAGGCTGAGTCAACCTTGAGCCTGGTGAGATTAGAACTTGCAGTAATTGCAGGCAGCTGAATGCTAATAACACTGCTTTAGTCTACTGCGCCACCAGGCTCATTTAGCCTGACAATCACTAATGAGATTTCTGATTTCTGTTGTAAGGAATTTTTTTTCCCAGTTATGGTGCTACTCAGAAGACTCAAATGGTGTTGGTGGTTCACAACTTGATTTGGGGAAAGGATTTTGCAGGACTTAATGAATCTTTTTTCTCTTAAAAATCTCACTCCAGTTTTTCAGAAATGAATACACCTGGTCTGCTTAGATCTCTTTGTGGCTTTTGATATTTTTTTGCAGTAATTTTACTTCATTTTATTAAGCAGTTCCAACCCATACTCTTTGGTGAAGAAGGTCACTTTGGTGGCCCCTGACTGGGGGTAAGGTGACCAACTTTTTTACAGTGAGAAGGAGGACACAAATAAATTGAAGAAAAAAATATCGTAAATAAAAGAAACATTTTATTCATTGCGACAATGAGTTTAATGCATGCGTGTATGCCGTGTCGTGTTTCGGTAAGAAGTAAGCAAAGCCACTTGCACGCAGTGCACTCTCTCAAAACAATTCTCCTGTGCAGAGCGCATGTGTCTCATAATTGCGTCTCACCGCACTGCACAGAGCCTTCATGAATCGTCATGTCAAATACAAATACGTCACATCACATGCAACGGTATCAGATCAGCATCGATCGAGTACGGAGATTTACAGATTAGTCTTCAATTATCAAAAAGGAGGACACGTAGGAGGACACTTTTCAAGAGAGGATAGAACTTACAAAAGAAGGACTGTTCTCCCTAAAGGAGGACGATTGGTCACCTTACTGAAGAGTGTTGCAAGAAGCAGTCTTATCTCCCAGTTTTTAAAGATATACAGCAGGGATGTCAAGCTCACGTCATCACGGTGGCATCACATGACATATCGGGACTTTTCCCCTCTTCGTTAAACTGGGTATGGGTGTGGTGAGCGTGTGACGCATCCACCCCGTGGACCCGGAGTTTGACAGCCCTGATTTACAGTAAGTGAAGCCACTGGGAGAGACAATTCAATAGTCTGGAACGCAATATCATCAATATGCCAGTGTTCCCATTTGTATAGGACCAATGCAAGTTGTTGGGGAGATGATGTCACTTCCTTTCCCAAGTTCTGGAGGCCATCAGGACATATTGATCCCTGATGAGTTGCTGCTGATATGTAAGAGTCCTGTGTGGTCATCAGAGGTGCAATCTAATCAGGGAGAATATTCATGATTTGGGGTTTCTTCCGGCCTCATTGCTCCTGCTGGATCACTAGGTGGAAACTGAAGACAGATGGGCTACATGCAATACTGACTGATGTGCCAGTTCTTATCTTACTTTTTTAAAAATTTTATTTATATGCCGCCCTTCTCCGGAGACTCAGGGTGGCTTACAATGCGTTAAGCAATAGCCTTCACGCTTTTGTATATTTTTATACAAAGTCAGCTTATTGCCCCCACAACCGGGTCCTCATTTTACCCACCTTAGAAAGGATGGAAGGCTGAGTCGACCTTGATAAGGTACAGGAGATAACAATAATTCATGAATCTATCACCATCTAGACCTGACTAGGTGGCTCAGTGGCTAAGACACTGAGCTTGTCGATCAGAAAGAGCCTTGGTAGTACAGTGGACTAAAGCACACTGTTATTAACACCAGCTGCCTGCAATTACTGCAAGTTCGAATCTCACCAGGCTCAAGGTTGACTCAGCCTTCCATCCTTTCTAAGGTAGGTAAATTGAGGACCCAGTTTGTGGGGGCAATAAGATGACTTTGTATAAAATATACAAAAGTATGAAGGCTATTGCTTAGCACATTGTAAGCCGCCCTGAGTCTCCGGAGAAGGACGGCATGTAAATAAAATTAAAAAACAAAACAAAACAAAAAAGGTCAGCAGTTCGGCAGTTCGACAGTTCGAATCTCTAGTAAGGTGCGTGAGCAGGGGGTTGGACTAGATGACCTCCAAGGTCCCTTCCAACTCTGTTACTGTTACTCTTACTGTTACTGTGTCAAACCTGCTGCATCACATTGCCATCATGTGACATTTTGTGACATTTTCCCCATTCATGGAGCTGGGGTCGGCATAGCTGTGTGTGATGCATCCAGCCCATGGGCTGCCAGTTTGACATCCCTGATCCAGACTACTATAAGGTACTTCAGTTGAATATTTAATAACTCTAGTTGGTTTAATTTGCAAAGGCCACAAACTTGTAGATTCCTGACCTTGGAAGCAAGTAACATACATTTATTGGTGTTTATCTACATTGGTTCCAGGTCCAGTATGAGATACTAGTTGGGTAGTGGTACTACCCAGTAATATGGGTAGTATTAACTAGTAATATGGTACTAGCTAGTATTAGCTAGTAATATGGTAAGGTAAAGGTAAAGGTTCACCTTGCGCATATGTGCTAGTCGTTCCTGACTCTAGGGGGCGGTGCTCATCTCTGTTTCAAAGCCGAAGAGCCAGCGTTGTCCAAAGACATCTCCATGGTCACATGGCTGGCATGACTAAATGCCAAAGGCACATGGAACCCTGTTACTTTCCCACCAAAGATGGTCCCTATTTTTTCTACTTGCATTTTTTACGTGCTTTCGAACTGCTAGGTCAGCAGAAGCCGGGACAATGGAGCTCACCCCATTACGCGGCACTAGGGATTTGAACTGCTGAACTGCCAACCTTTCGATCGACAAGCTCAGCGTCTTAGCCACTGAGCTGCCGCGTCTCCACAGTAATATGGTACTAGCATCCATATTCTTTCAAGACCACTTTCTACAGTTGCAGCCCAACCAATTCGATCTAACAGGAAGAAGCTGCTGCAGGAGGCTAAGGCAAGGAACTGCTGGTTTTGTGCTGCAGAAGAGCCTTCCTGTGAAGATCAGGCTTTGTTTTCCCTTTGCTAGTATTCCTCCAACACCAAAAGGAGCCAAAGGATGTTCTCTTCTTTTGATTTTATTTTTATTGTTGCGTCATCGAATTTCTATGTGGGTTTATTTTATAATCCACTGACAGTTGAGTGTTTTGGGGGTTTTTTTGGTATTGTGATGGTACATAGATGTGATAAATAATGAAATAAATGGCTGCATCTACTTGCAGGGAAAGGAATCCGCAGAAGGGTTGATGGACCATGCACCTTTTTTCCAGTATGCATCTACAAGTGTTCCTCAGAAGTAAACTCCACTGGATTCCAAGGACAAAGATACAGTACCTATTCTTTTACATTTATTTGGGCATTTTCAATCATTTGTTTGTAACCAATTCCTTCTGTGGATCTCCCAACTTAACTCTTGCCTTCCAATATTTCTTTCTTCCACACTTTTCAAGGAAGAAATTATCTTAGGCATGGATATTTTTTGCCTTTTCTTCCTCTGCCTTTTTTTTTTAATCACCCAATTTCTTACATGATGCAGACAACAAGATGTTGTTTTTCTCAAACAATTTTAATGGAAATGAGCAGAGCTTTTGTGGGAGTGAGGCGATATATTTAGGGGAGCATTCTAAAATATGGTTCAGTATTTGAAAGAATCAGATCAATCAAAGCTTCCTATTCAATGGAATCTAAAAAAAATCTGATCTGAGTAGTCGTGTAAGGACAGTGGAATCCCACACACTTCCCCACTGACTTCAGAAGGGGAGAGAGGGAGAGAAGGAGAGAGGGAGAAAATGAACACTGAGAGAAAAATCAGTAGGGATACAAATTTTATAGCTCCAGATCTCTCAAAGCCCCAGTTCACAAGTTTTAGCGTTAATACTTGAACTCAGATTTTGAAATGCATATATTTTGTACTGGAGGTATAACACAGTCTGTTTAAAAGTACCACATCTGAATTGCGAACATCCAGCTGACTACTAGATGGGAGCAAACATTGGTAATTTGGATTTTTAAAGTCCAGATCTGATAGTTCTATTAATCCTTTCATCCCCAAATATTTTGGCTGATACCCTGTTACTGCTGCACTATGTAAATTCTATGTAATTTACAATTCTACACTATACAATTCTATACAATTTTCACATAGAGAATTCTGTACAAGCACATGCATATACACACATACTTTTTAAAGAGTTGCTTCTTTTCGTGGACTTATATAGAAACTCTGTGGTGTGTGTATGTGTGTATATAGCTCTCATGTGAGTGTAGGAAAAGAATTAGCTCTTTTTATTTAGTTATTTGTATTCTGCTCTTATTGTTTTTTAAAAAATAACTCCAGGCAGCAAACATATCCAACACAACTTCCTATTCCTGTTTTCCCCACAATGACGACCCTGTGACATTGTTTGGATTGAGATTAAATGACTGGCCCAAGGTTACCCACCTGGTTTTTAAACTCACAGACTTCTCTTTCTAGCCTGCTGCCTTAAACACTAGCTCAGTGATGGCGAATCTTTTCAGCACTGAGTGCCAAAAAGGGAGCATGCTCACACTCGTCTGGGTACTTTTCACGCTCGTGCTCATCTAGGCCACAACACAGAAGAGGAACTGCCCAGGGCACATGTGCGTGTCTGAAAATGAACTTCTGGTTTCTGGTGCGCGCATGCACATCGGCCAGCTAGTCTTCCAGGTTTCTGGCGCACATATGTGTGTGACGATCAGCTGGCCGGTGTGCATGCTCACGCAAGAAAATGGAAGACCAGCTGTTCCAATTTCCAGCACTGCTGCACACAAAAAGGCCAGCTGATCATCATGTGTGAACACACACTAGAAACCCAGAAGAGGAATGGGCAATGCCATGCAATGTTATGGCTCTGCGTACCACTTAGGGCACGCATGCCATAGGTTCACCATGACGGCACTAGATCAAACTGGCTCTATTTTTTTAAGGAGTTGACCGAGATGGTCGCCACAGATCCTTTGTCCATTTTGCTAAGTGACGCTTAACCAAATATAATTTGATGTTTCTATAAAATATGAGTTTTATTTTCTTGATCTAAGTAATATTTTCTTGATCCAAGTGATGTTTTTTTCCCCTTGCCGGCTTCTACCCAATGCAGATAAAGAGACCAAGACTATGATAAAAAACCCCAAAAAAACTATTTTAGAATCAACTCCCTAGAACAGAGTCTAATGGGAGAAAAAATGTCAGATGAAATTGACGACACGAAATGTGCCCATAGCCACTCAATCAACCTTGCTTCTTAATTCTCCTCCCAACTAGAACATTTATTCCTGGAAGTGTTAATAATACCAGATAGTCATTATTCTGCAGTGAGGAAGAGCACCAGAGGTCACTTCCTCATTAAAACAGGAAAATTAAGTGCATTGGATTTAAAACTTTGTTTCATCTTTTATTCAACGTTATTTAGGAGAAATGAATCCTGCCTAATGAGAGAAATCTCATGCTTGAGATGGGACATTCGGGAGTGGCAATATTTTCTGGGTGAAATGACACCGTTTTAATATCATATTGAACGAATCTAAAAGGCTAGAGATGTGAGGTTGAATTTGTATGCATTATTTCATAGTGCCCAAGAGGACTTGTGCATGGCCCTTATAGGCACATGTATGTGGTTGGAACTGCTGTTAGAAGAATTGCCTCACCAACGTCTATGTGAGCTGCAGTTTGTGATTTACAGTTTGTTCGTTGTGAGTTAAAGCTGCAACAACCACCGAAATACTGTGGTAGCTACTATTTCAGTTGCAATGAGTACCAGTTTTTCGATGGGCAGTAGGAACAACCCTAAGGAACAAAAGGTAGAGTCACAACCAAGACAGTGGTCAGAAATAAATAAATCTGAGTTCTGGGTAGAAAGATAGTTTGGGCAAGTGAGTCAGCCTCTGTCTCCCTATTTTTCAAAGAATGGTAGGGTGAAGCACATATAGTTTCACAATATTCTGTTATGGTAATCTAGTAACAAAAGTAAGTGCATGACCAATGGGCTCACAGCAATAAGAATGGCACTGTTCCTTGGCTTAGATGGCAGTGGGCAATCATTTCTGCCCTTCTCTCTTAAGCAGATGGTGGTCTTTCCATCAGCAACAGCACCATCTTACTTACCACTAGCTGCTTCTATCCAACTGGTGAGGCTGTAGGAGGGTTATCATGGGCCACTGGAATTCATAGGATCAGCTTTATTGACAGGAGAAAGACTATAGTAGGAGCTGGCAGTGACAGGCTGAAATTTGAAGCTCTGGTAGATTAGTATGAAGTTTAAGACATATATTCACAGAAACCTACAGGTCCAACCATAACTACCAGATGCAAGGAAACCAAAGTTACATCCCCTCTAAATAAAAAATACCAGTTGCTATATCGGACACCTTTCCCTCATTCCTATTTTGCAAGGTACTGGGAATTGTAAAGCAAAGAAGATAGGGCAGCTTCTTGACTCCAGAGTTTCTTTGTCCCAAGTCAGTAAGAAATGTTCAAAGTAGTATTAGTAGTATTACTATTCTAGTTCCTCATCTAGTTTACTTTGAAGGACTGACAATTTTTAGTGGATAATAGTTCTAGTGGAACCTTTTAGAGCAGGGGTCACCAACCTTTTGGACCTCAGGAACCACTAAATTCATAATTTTAAATCCTGCAGACCACTAATATGATCTACCTAATGACTGGCTGGGTGGGCATGGCTAGGTGGTCATGTGACTGGGTGGGTGCGGTCAACTCGATGTCACTCACATTGAGGGGTGCCTCGCTGGCCTCTACTTGCAACCCCCCTCACAGCCCCTCCTCGCCTGCCCACCCAGGCTTCTTAGTGCCCAACAGGAAGAAGTTGTTGGAGCTAAGCAGCCTCCATGGGAAAGAGTTGGCAAAACAGCTGGCTCAGTTCAAATTGGATCTGACCAAGAAGGAGGCTCAGCAGAAGCACCTCACTGAGGACTAGGAGCAGACCTGCAGGAGTGCAAGGCCAGGTGCCAGCACCTGGAGGCTCAGTGGGCTGAGATGGTCAGCCAGTTCCAGGCCATGATGCAGTCCCACTGGAACGAGGCCCTCTGGCTCTTCGCCACCAGCAGCACTTCCCTCCAGCCTTCACCCAAAGCATTGCACCAGGAGGTTGAAGCAGACACTGAGTCAGAATTTATGCCCCCCTCCAACCCGCACAAAAAGACCCCTGCAGCAACACAAACGTTCATTGCACATATCCAGCCCAGGGGCTGTAGTTTGAGGACCCCTGATTTAGTGCAATATAAAAAGTGCAAATAATTTTCCTGTGGACTACCAAAATTTTCTTGCGGACCACCAGTGGTCCACGGACCACCAGTTGGTGACCGCTGTTTTAGAGGATGCAGTTTTTAGCCTCCTGTCGAATAGAATTCTAAATAGTGCAAGGATCAGTTATATTTATTTATTTGTTTAAAACATTTCTAGCCACCCATCTTGAACATCTCTGTTCATAACTCCAAATTAAAACAATATCAATCTAAAAATGAAATGAAAAAAAAATAAAATAAAGTCAAATGACTTGCACCACAGTTTAAGAATATCAACTTATCGCCTTTAGTGATCACCCACCACAGGGGTGGTCAAACTTGATTTCATTGAGGGCCACATCAGAGTTGTGTTTGAACTGGAGGGATGGGGGGGCATGACCAAGGTGGGCATGGCTAGCTGAATGTCACTCATCGACGCTCTGTTTTTTACCATGACGACTTCTTGTAGTCCTCTGCCAGCGAGCTTGGGGAGGCCGTGTGAGGCCTGCTCAGGCTCTGTGTTTGGCCGTGACAGCCTCCCAGGGTGCTTCTGCCAGAGAAAATGGAGCTTGGGAGGGCCAGGTGCAGCCTCCCCAGGCTCCATTTTTGCTGACAGAGGGCTGCAGGAGGCTGTCATAGCCTAAAATTGAGCCCGGGCAGGCCTCACACATCCCTCCCAAGTTCTGTTTTTACTGGCAGAAGCATCACGGACCAGTGCTTCGCTGTTTCCAGGGTGGCCCACGGGCCAGATCTCAGCAACCCATGGGCCAGATCCAACCCCTGGGCCTTGAGTTTGACACCCCTGACCTACCACATATAGTGTGTGTGTGTATTTATATTTCTATAAATATTATGGGTGATTGAGAATATAACTTCAGTCCACATTCTGGATAAAGAACTTTGAGGTCTATGCAGCCATTCCAGGCAATACCACTTGACCCCCTCACTCCCCTCCACCCAGCTATGAGCAGGAAGATCAAACTGGCAGTAGATTTGCTAACTCTTGGAAGTAGTTTCGTCACATGTTTGATCCAAGCTCCAGAGAGAATATATTTGATTAACTAAAGGTCTGGTCTTCACAATTTGTTTTAGTTTCTTTTCAAAGTGTTAACCAATTTCATTTATCTTCTTTCAGGGTTAAGGTTACATCTTTTCAGATGCATTTCTTTCTGGATCCTGTTCAACAACATGTATTTATTTTTTCTGTTTGGAATATTCCAAGTCTATTTCCTCTGCAAAGTCCCATGTTCCAAAACATCTTCCTAGTCACTCGCTTCTGGGTGTAACTGTTGTTCACTTAGATGTGGTTTTCGTTTTTCTTAATTCTTTCGGGAAAATTGCCTCCATGATCGGTTTCTATGTAGCAACTTTTTTTTTTCTTTTTCAAGCTGATAAATCTTCATTCTCTCTCATCAGCTGAAGTTTGGCGACTCAGCATTTCGGTCTTCTGACTTTTTCTTCAAGGACCACTACAAGTTTCACTTGCTAAAAATAAATGTCAGGTTGCTTTTGGGCAGGAATACAAACATGCTGTTTAGGAGTAGATATTCCTGTCTGTTCATTCCCCCACCACCACCTCCCACCCTGTATTACTTCTCTTTGTTCCATTCTTGGGATTTTAAATTAACCACATATACGGTGTTCATACAAAAGAAAACAGCTTTAACAAGCCCCCCACTCCCAATTCCCTGCTGGCAAACTCCTGTTCATTCTTCTTGTTCACTAGTTCGTTGTATTTGGTCCCTGAAATCCGACTGCTTTATATTCTTTCTATAGCCCCTGTTTACTCAGCAGGAATCAGTTATTCAATCACAATAGGAAGTCAGAAGTTCTCAGGATATATCTTTTTTTATAATCAACAACTATTCAGAACATAAAGTTTTCATCTATCTTAGCTAAGCACACAGATTTTCAGGATGCACAGGATCTCTGGTCACTCTCCTCTCTTCGTGGTCTCTTCTTCCTGTTGAACTTCATAGCCAAACTCCTATTTTTATTTGGTCACAAGGCAGGGATCTCAAAAGTACGGTATCAAACTTCCTGGCCAACCTTAAATCAATATAGCAATAGCAATAGCACTTAGACTTATATACTGCTTCACAGTGCTTTACAGCCCTCTCTAAGCAGTTTACAGAGTCAACCTATTGCCTCCAGCGATCTGGGTCCTCATTTTACCCACCTCGGAAGGATGGAAGGCTGAGTCAACCTTGAGCCTGGTGAGATTTGAACTGCCAAATTGCAGGCAGCTGGCAGGCAGCAGAAGTAGCCTGCAGTACTGCATTCTAACCACTGCACTACCACGGCTCTTATATTTGATGTAGGCAGGCAGACTAAAAAAAAAAAAATCAAATTTACCAGTACTTTCCCCTCAACAGGGAAAACAGTTTAAATAACGCCAACATAAACATTCATTTGTTCATTCTTACACACTCATAAAAGTAGTCTGTGGATAAAATGTATTGTAAATGCCCATCCTACTTGAAGGATGGGCATTTACAATACATAACTAGTGAGAATGGACAGTGCTCAGATTCAGTTTGGAAGAGTTGCTTTGAAACAGCTAGGGGTAGAATGCAGCATCTGAGATATTAAAGCAGCTGCATTTATTTGCAAGACTGTGAGTGGTGCGGTGAGCTAGAGGTGGAGCTTTTGCCTCACAATCATGAGGCTGTCAGTTCAATCCTAGGTAGAGGCAGATATTTCTCTCTCTGGGCACAATGAGAAAATATCTGCTGAATATAACTCCGCATTGGCGACAGGAAGGCATCTGGCTAGTAAATACTCAGATCCTTTCAGTTGCTCAGACTCCACCCTGCAAGAAATTATGAGGTCATTAAAAAGAGATGATTTCTTTGCAAGACCATATACCTGCAATGGAAACCTCTCAATAACTGTAGAACCCTAAGCAAAGATTCAACCATTTTATTAAAGCACATCTTCCAGATTAAAACCAAAGCTATAATAATAAAGTGTAAAAGTTAAAGTTCTCTGGAATTCAGTTTTCTGCTCTATAAAACTCAGTTTAGCACAGGTTACCAAAAAAAGAGAGGAGGCCCCCCTGCAAACTCATATAGTTTACATTTATCAATCCAAAGTCTTGCCTAAGCAGATATGAAACTATTCCATAGAATTAGACAGTGAAACTTGCTGAGGAAAAATACATATTTTAAAATAAATCACCCCATATTCTTGCCTCAGTTTAATCCTATTAAATCTAAATATAGTAGTCCATTCTATACCTACTGGAGGCTCAGCAAATAGTCCTAAGAAAGTTTGATTGCATCATTTAAGTGGTCTTATCTACCTGTATTGCCTGCATATCATATACTGCTGAGCAACTGTCTTAGTTATAAATAATTTAATTATAGAAAACATGTAGTGTAAACTATACTAGGGTACTAAGGCTAAAGGTCATTTCCAGAGGTGGTATTCAGCCAGTTCATACTGGTTTGGGCAAACCGGTAGTGAAAATTGCGGGGGGGCACCCACCCGTCCACCTGCCCCAACTCTATGCCGTCCTATTTAGGTATGTTTTCAAGGCCAGGCACATGCGTGGAAGGTGCATGAGTGAACAAAGCGCATGCACGGAAGGCCGGGCGCATACACGGAAGGCACGCATGTGCCAAAGCGAGTGTGCGCACATGTGGTGAACCAGTGATAAGAATATTGGAAACCCACCACTGGTCACTTCCATCATTAGGAAAACTACTCAGAAATATTTGTAACCTAAAGTCTGTTCAATTCTCGTCTTATTTATTTGCCTCTTACCTTGAACTGCAAATAAAATTTTGATAATGAATAGATAATCATCTATCCTGCATGATGGCAATTATCTTGCTATTAATACTGGCAAACACCTATCTCTGGTGGAATCAAATCAATTAAAAATCTGCGAAGGTGGCATGAGGAGCTCCTTTAGTTTTGAACTCAATGTTTAAAACTTTTCCTTTTCCCGCTTAATGTTGCAGAATTACACACCCTTGGAGAGTTAGCTATTATGCATCTAATCTTTTGATATCTTTTCTTGTTCTACCCCAGTTCACTGAGTTCCAAAATAAATGTTTGGTGTAAAGCTTACTGAAAATATCCAATAGGCTGAAGAGTCAATAACTGACTGGATTAGATTCCCGTTTTCCCTTTGTTAATTGATAGAAAATTAATTGTAAATATTTATATTTATATTTATTTATTTTATTTATTTATTTTGTTAAGCACATATTAGATAACAGATATAAACATGGTTTAATAACATGGTTATTAATACATGAAATGGATAAGAATAAAAGGGGACATTAGGACAGGGGTGGTAGGCACGTTGGTACGCTTAAGCACCTCCCTTACAGACCTCTTAGGAATGGGGCGAGGTCAACAGTAGATAGTCTAAAGTTAAAGTTTTGGGGGTATGGGGAAGAAACTACAGAGTCAGGCAGTGCATTCCAGGCATTGACCACTCTGTTGCTGAAGTTGTATTTCCTGTAATCAAGTTTGGTGTGGTTTACCTTAAGTTTGTATCTATTGTGTGCTCGTGTATTGTTGTGGTTGAAGCTGAAGTAGTCATTGACAGGTAGGACATCGTAGTGGATAATTTTATGTACTACGCTTAGGTCAGACTGAAGGCGGTGTAGTTCTAAGTTGTCTAAACCCAAAATTTCAAGTCTGGTGGCATAAGGTATTCTGTTGCGAGCAGAGGAATGGAGGACTCTTCTCGTGAAATATCTCTGGACTTTGTCAATGGTATTAATGTCCGATATGCAGTGTGGGTTGCAGACAGATAAGCTTTATTCAAGATTTTATATATGTAAATATATGAGTACCAAGAAAGAACAGCCAAGAATGTTCCCACCAATCTTTTTTTTCCCACTACCGTATTTTCCGGCGTATAAGATGACTGGGCGTATAAGACGACCCCCTACTTTTCCTATTAAAATATAGGGTTTGGGCTATACTCGCCATATAAGACTACCCCTCAATGTTGTCGGCGCTCCCGTAGTGTCATCAGTCAGTGCTAGCAACTCAGATTCAGGAAGTTGTGCCGATCTCATCAAGGCTGCATGCCGCTGAATGCTGGACCCAGCTGGTTGCTGTGCGGAGCTTCCCCCACCGTCCCAGGCATCCAGGTGGATATTACCGACGCTCCGACTTCCCCAGACAGCTGGGGCTCGCCATCACTGGGGGTCAGCTGGGGAAGTCGGAGCATCGGTAGGCTTATACCCAGCGTATAAGACGATCCCCGACTTTTGAGAGGATTTTCCTGTGTTAAAAAGTAGTCTTATACGCCAGAAAATACGGTACATCAATTCCACAGCTCTTTGTCTGAGACATTTTCAACTTTCATTTATGCTGTTAATTTAGTCCCCTCTAGGGGAAAAAAAATAGATGTCTATATAGGGAAGGTGTTAAAATGAATCCCGGAAGAGAGTGAAGAAGCTATTCTTTCTGAAAATATAGAAGAGAAATACATTTTATTGTCTATAGGCTAGAGTTGGTTTCTGGTTACTAGATAGCAGGATTATAAAATTTAGAAAACCCAGTTAATTGCTGGCAACAATTCTCCACCACTCCTTTTTATCCTTAGAAACTTTTTCTATTGTTATTTTTTTTAAATGTATGCATATGTAATGCACTCTGTAACATCGACCAATTAATTAATCCATATAATGCATATTTTGCTATTAAAGCATTCTTTTCCACAACACAGTCTTGATGAAAACACTGTTCGGATTAAGTAATTATTCTTCTCCCTGCCCTCCTGCTTTGAGATGGTAAGTCAAAGGGCAGGGACTGTCTTGTTTTAATTATTTTGTAAGTAGTTTGGGGACTCTTCCAGGCTGAAGGGCAAGAAATAAAGGCATGCAATCAATAAATAGATAAAAAGTATATTTTACATAGAATGGCATTGGAACGGTCCTAAATGACCTTCTAAATTAAAAGGAATTAATTCAGAACTGCAAGCCATCTTCAGCCATACATTTAAATGTGGGATGCAAACTGAAGGTTAAAGAAGCTATTCCCTATGTTTTACCTAACTTGTTCTCATCCTGTGCTACTATGTGCAAGAGGTTTTATTTGCATTTCATTGAATGTAAGCACGGCTCTCCTCTTCATCACAAGTCTTGATAAAGCACTGCAATGTCTGAAAAGGATTATTTATTTATGCGGTATTTTAAATCACTCCGTGTCCAAGAATCCAAACAATTTTATATCAGACTAGCTGATAACCTGGCGTTGCCCAGGTATTTATTTATCCCAATCCTGTATTAGACAGGAAGAGCAACTTCATCCTGAGCCCTGATTTTGGTGAGAATTAAAAAATGTGCCCCCAGAAACATCAAATAAAATGATACCACCTTGTTGTTTTGCTAGCTGATCCATGATCATTTCGTATGCTTTTTTCTGATTTTAATTTAGAAGTGGCTTCTTGTTCATGGTATATGCACTAAGCTGTTTGACGTTGTAGTTCTTTTCTCATATGTAATCTGTGTGAAGTACGTCATGTTGGTCTCCTAGTTGTGCAAATGGATCGAGTTGCAGTAATGTTTTATTGTTCACAGCCATACATTTGTTCTCAAGAATAATCAAAGCCTTGTTGAAAATGTCTGAACCAAACGTAATTTCTAATGTTGGATATTCCTCCTCACCGGAGGGAGCTCCCTTGTGGAGTACTGTGAAGCTGTTACCATGGCAACTCCACTATGCTGTACAGTAGAAGCCATTTTAAGGCAGTACAGTAGCAGTCATTTTAAGGCACAACAGGGTGTATCTTAACAGAACACACACCCCGAGGGGTGTTAGGGATGTCTTAGCCCCACAGTATTTTTTTCCAGAGGGTAAGTCATCTGTGTACCAAGTTTGGTTGAAATTGCTCAAGGTGTTCCAGAGTTATGCAGGAACATACATACACACACACACATACAAATTTATATGTATAAATGAAAATTGATGAATGAAATTACAGAACCAAGAAGCCATCAAAAATGGGTTTGGATAGCAACTGTTTCAATGTTTTTACAAATTCATCTGGCACTGCAACTAAAAGACAGTCAGTTCTCATCCCACCCTCTTGAGAGGATACTCCAGAGTTGAATCTCAGAGATCAAACTAACTCATTCATGAAATTATTAAAACAGCCAAATAATTGCCACCAATTGATAAGATTTTGTGTTATGGCAGCTTGTATTTATCTTCGGTGCAGAAACTGATCATCAACCTCCTGAACACATCCTGGCAGAGAATAAAAATCATGTGAAGTATTAGTACCGCTTTATGAAACCTTAGTAAGATCACACCTGGAAGACTGCATCCAGTTTTGGTCACCATATTACAAAAAAGACTTTGGTCAAAGTGACATGAAGAGCAACTAGGATAATTAAAGGTCTGGAGACTAAAACATATGAAGACCGGTTGCAGCAGTGGTGGGTTCCTCCCGGTTCCTCCTGGTTCCGCCAAGCCAGTAGCGGTGATGATATGACATCACCGAACCGGTTCTCCCCCCACCCCCACCCCCCATGTTATTCTTATCTTTTATTTGCCCCCACCCCCAATCTATTGCTGCCTCCTGAGTCCCAGCTGATGGGCTATAAGGAAAAACTGTTTAAACACTTGCCGCAGGGCTTCAAAAGGCTGCCCTACAGCTGATCAGTGGTAAAAGGAAGTTTGGTGGTAGACCTGTGCCTGCAAAAATAAATGGATAGATCGGTACAGCTCTGCAAGCAGTTAACAGCCTGGTAGACCAGTACCTCTGCTAAATCCTAAAGAATTGTCACATGACCATCAAGCCACGCCCACAAAATAAGGCACGCCCACAGAACCGGTAGTAAAAAAATTTAGAACGCACCCCTGGGTTGCAGGAACTAGGTATGGCTAGTTTAGAGAAAAGAAAACTATCATGTCACCCCTAATGGTTAGGGGTGACATCCATGATAGCAGTATTCCAGTATTTGAGAGGTTGCCACAAAGAAGAGGGGAGCAATGTATTTTCCAAAGCATTAGAAAGAAAGACAAGAAACAATGGATGGAAACAATGGGTGGAAACAATGGATCAAGGAGAGAAGCAACCTGGAATTAAGGAGAAACTTCCAACCAGTGAGAACAGCTTGCTTTCAGACGTTTTGGGTGCTTCATCACTGAACATTTTAAAGAAAAGACTGGACAGCCACTTGTCTCAAATTGTATAGGCTCTCCTGCTTGAGCAGGGGTTTGATAAGAAGACCTCCAGCTCTATTCTGATTGATTGATTGATTGATTGATTGAATACTGTAAATATAGAAGCCAGCATGATATAATAGCTAAGACTAAATAGAGATGGGTCCTGCTATAGAATCTTTCTGCGTGCATTTGTGCCAATCTCAATATCTTAGTCCAAATTATCAGACAGACGTGTTGTAATGATAAAATTGGAGAAAGGAATGCTATTGTCACCATAAATCCTGCCCCCCTCAAAAAAAAAGAAATATGGGGTTGCAAATACATTTAGGTACTTATTTATGACTATGATTAAGTTATGGGATAACCATGGTATTCTGATGTGAGCTTCTTATAATACTGTTTTATTCTAATGCTTTCAAACCCTGATGATGAAGCACAAGGGTAAGCAATGAGATTTTTGTAAGCATCTTGTTGGCCAAGATAAAACCAAAATAAAGAGCTACGTAAGTTTTTTGAGAATGTACATAAACAGAAATTATTTAAAACAAAGAAACAAAGTCTAAATTCTCCAGCATTCTTCTCCTAGAAGTATTCATTCAACTTTATATTGAAAAAAATGCTTTTTTAGAGTAGAAGAGAAATCCAGGGAAGTATAATGAGTAGAATGCGGTCCTTTAACTTAGATATAAAATGCATTAATGTAAAAGTTTTATTTTCCACTGTAAAATTGTTTCTTGATCAGTTTTTAGGCTCCTGAGCTGCTTTACATCAAATACATGCCAATATAATGAAAGAATTCCTCTCCCTTGGCTTTCTAGCCATTTGAACTCACACTACTAAAAAGAAATGTTTCCAGGGGTGGGGCTGCTGGGGGTTTGCCTGGGTTCGGGAGAACCTCTAGCAAAGATTCTGTGCAGTTCGGAGAACCCCCAAATCCCACTCCTGGCTGGCCCCGCCCACCCCTCCCAGGAGTCCCCACGCAGCCCATTTTGGATGTAGGCAAGTGCAGCGTGCGGGCAGAGGCATAGGGATGGTGAAAAACAGACCTACCGGAAGTTCAAGAAGGCCTCTGGAGCCTAGGGAGGCCGTTTTCACCCTCCCGGAGGGTTGAAGAAAGCCTCTGGCACCCGGGAATGGCAAAAACGTCCCCTCCCACCATGGTGCAGGAGGCCAACTAGGCCACGCCTACCATGGCTACGCCCACCAGCGACCGGACAGAGAACCCTCTGCCACCCCTGAACGTTTCCCTTGAGAAATTGTTGCATGATTTCTCCTTTTGGAAAGAAAAAAGAAGTACCACATTCAATCTCTTTAAGTGACAAATTTAGCAGAGAATTTTGAAAGCGTATTTGTGTTCAATTCTAATCATGTATTTCTTTAGCACCAGAAAACTATCTGAAACACGCTATTTTACAGAACATTGCCACATTCTTTATGCTTATAAAACTGTTTTGACACATATGTCATTCTTCAGTGTTTTATCCAGAGTAAAGAGAAAGAATATTTTGCTAATTAAAATTCAGGGTAACTCTCACTTGGGTAGAAGACTATCAATAATGGTGACACTTCCCAATTGCACCATGCAATTCACTATTTAGATTCAACTGTGAACACCATTTTGTGAATTGATTGCTATTCTTCCAGCTGCAAGAGAGAGAGGGAGGGAAAAAAACATAATGAGCTTTATTATAATTAGTTGCTCCTTTGAATTTTAGCATGGGGACAACATTTTGTCATTTGCACATCCAGGACATATTGCTAAGAATATTAAATAATTCACCTACCATGCAAACTAAAATGTTTCTCTAACTTTTTCCTTCTATACCTTCTTGTGTAACTCTTCTATGAGCTGAAAAGAGTTGATGATCATTGTTGGTGTATTGTTGTCACTGTTTCTTATACCTGGAGGAAAACAAAAGCTTTCCTTTGAAACCTTCTTTTGAACTTCTTGTCATTTTCCCTTGCAACCCACTAACTCTTCTGTAATACATTTGCTTTGGGCTTTAGATCTTAATTCATTTTCTCTATATCACACAATCTCAATGCACTTCTTTTTATTTTGGTGATTTACTTTTCTGTTTAATCCAAATTCACTAAGTATCTATTAATTCTTGAGTCTTCCTCCTCCTCCTCCTCCTCCTCCTCCTCCTCCTCCTCCTTCTCTGAAAATCTATTGCAATCATGTCTTCTCTTTCACTATGCAATCATTTCTTTTGGTCTTTTGACCTTTCTGGCATCCCAATTTGTAACTAAACCTCAAGAAAAGACGGACGGACGGAAGGAAGAAAGGAAGGTCTGTCTTCTCATGGTGTTTTTCTAGAGCAGTTGCAGAACAATAGAATTATATGACACAAAGGAAGTGAGACAGATACCATCTTTCAAGTCCTCTAAAAATGCTCAAAATAAACCCAGCATTTTTTTTTTACATTTCAAATGAGAGAATGAATGAAAAGCATCTTTGCAGTGAAGATGGAAGAGATTTAGTGAAAGTGGAAGACAGATTTCACCATAGTACCCCTCAGAATAGACCAAGATGATCTACAGACATATGGAAGTGAATAAGAAGAGAGCTGATATCAAACCAATATCTGATACATAATCATTTCTCTAGTCTTAGTTGCTTCCAGAAAAACCCTCAAGCATAAAAGTAATAGATTTCTTTTACAAATATACACATGAATTGAAGAGAGAGAGAGAGAGAGAGAGAGAGAGAGAGAGAGAAACCAGACTGTTTTGTTCTTACACATAGGCTTCATATAGACGCAATGTGTTTGCTTTTAATACCTAAATTATGCAGTTCTACCATACACACAGTGAACTTGTCTTGTCTCATTCCATTTTTGTTCAGAGGAGATAGCAGGAGAAGAAATCCCTGTCAGAACCCGATAATGAATCAAAAAGCACAATCGTGAGTTGAAACCAAGCCAACTAAAAAAAAGCCAGTGATAGGGGGAAGTGAAGGAGCTGCCAGCGATCTTAAAATTTTACATAAAGGCCAGCTCTGTATGATAATTTGTAAACTAAATGTATACTCCTGTGTCTGCCATTCTGGATTGCTATTAATGCACCTGTGTTAGCACTTTGATAAAATAAAAGGAGCCAAAAGATAGACAGCAACAACATCTTGTGCAAAATATGCTTTTACATTCCCCACTGGATGCCACTGTTTGATCAAATTTTAGCCTGTTACATTTCTGAGGATTTATAGCTTCAAGATGTTATTCAAATTAAAACACAGGAAGCCTAGGAAACATGTTATATTAAAATACCTGAAGCACAACTGCAGTGTATTCAGTGTGAGCTACAAAACAAGATACAGATTGTCAATGATACCTCCTTGCAATTACACTTAAGGTTTCCTATGCCCAGTGCAGCTAGCAACAATAATAACCCTACAGGATAAAGGTCAAGTGAGATGTGGCCACAGACTTGAAGATGTCAAATGACCAGATAAAAGTTCCTAACAGATATGTGTGCTACTGCAAAACATTCCTGGGATTAGAAGATGAGGTATGAGGATCAGTTCAAAATGACAAACTGCTCCCTCATTCTGGGCTAGTGAAAGCTTATTATTTTCTTCACAGATACTATCTGAAAAAGGTTTACTTGATAGGGAATGTAATGTAAACCATGTCATCTCTAGTATCATACCAAAAAAATGACATTTGTGCTTCTTTGACTTTCTTGGATTCACATCCGAACGTTGGGCAAAGTATTCTAAGAAGGAAAACCTCAGTTTTTCCAAACTGATAATAGGTTCACACAATGATGGAGGGGGTGGGGGCGAGGCGGTTGGTTGTAGTCAATCTAGAATCATAATGAGGTATTACAGGAAATTAAAATGGCAATTAGTAGGTCCAGCTATTAATAGTGCTTAGAATATCAGTATCTTGTAGCTGCTTGAAGTTCAAAGAGATGTGATGTGTGAAATTTTTAAGACAGAGAATGATGGCTTGACTGAAACTTCTGTCAAGGAGAATCCTGAATATGGATACGCCTGACCTTCCTTTTGAACATTTTTCATCTAAATACTTTGTCAATAAGCGCAAAATGACATATAGATCACAGGAGCTGTGCTTAGTTGCTAGTATGCCATCCCAGGGACATAAGATCCTTGATGCAAACATTGTATTGTAGTATATCCGTTCCATGGTGTTGTTTCTTTTTTAATTTGTTCTGTTTTGTATTAAATTTATCTTTGTGTTCAACAGGACTATTTAAGGGAACAAGGTTTAGAGGGCGTGCAAATCAGGCAAGATCTAATTCAAACTCAAATTAAAAAACTTGAGATTTGAAGATAGCGTAATTTGATAATTGAAAGCAAAAAATTTACTTCATGCTGTTTGCCCTGATAGAAGGTTTTTGAGTACAGAATAATAGGGAAACATCAAAGCACTTGCAGGAGGCTCATTTTGGGTCAAATTAAAAGAAAGAAAATAAAATAGAAGCAATAGATTTTAAAGAAAGTAACACTGCAAAATTTCAGCACGGTATCTTCATGATTTTCACCATCATGCAATCTGCAGTTAACCCCCTATATCTGTGATGGCGAACCTATGGCGTGGATGCCACAGGTGGCACGCGTGCCACAGGTGATAGGCGGAGCCATATCAGTGAGAAAGGCTCACTGTTTGTATCTAGAAAGGCTCCAGAGCCTGGGGAGAGCAAAAAACGGCCCTTCCAGTCCCACCAGAACTTGGCAAACAGGCCGTTTCCGGCCTCTGGAGGGCCTCCGGGGGGCGGGAGGCCGTTTTCACCTTCCCCAGGCTCCTAGAGAGGCTCTGGAGTCTAGGGACAGCAAAAAATGGGCCTATTGGGCCCACTATGCCATAGTGTGCCAAAAGCGGGGGGAGCACAGGGGAGTCACGCACACATGCATGGGGGGGTGGTGGGACGCATAGAATTATGGGTGTGGGTACGCATGTGCATGACCCCCCCCCCCCCGCACTCCCACTGCTTTTGGCACGTGGTGGCAAAAAGGTTAGCCATCACTGCCCTATATCTCTTTTAAATGACAGCACTTCAGTCTCCAGATTGTCCAAAAGCATATTTAAAAAAATATGCTGAACCAATGCAGGCAAATGTTTTACTTGATTTTTTTCTAAAATTCTTTAAGAGGCAATTCATATTAAAGTTGAAAGAACACTTGCTTTTCTGGAGTAGTAGGTTTGTTAGCAAACCATTAGCATAAAAATGATGTGTTGCTTTTCTAGCAATATGTGTACCCTGTGCATGTTATTACTGCTGCACATACAACAAATCATAATAAATATATATTCAAGTATATAAGCAAAGCTTTAAAAGCAAGCATATTATCTCAGTCTCATTCACATAGTGCAGGAAAAATCAGGCAGACAGTAGTAAAAAAAAGAAAGGAAGGAATGGATTCCTTTCAGAGATAGGAGAATGAATGAAAAATGAAAATGAAAACAGAAAAAGGAATTAATTGAATTGGACTAATTGCAACCATGCCTACACATGAGACAAACAGAATGACTGGCAAAAAAACCAATGAAAAATAGAATTGGGAGGAAAGTGAAATTTTGAAGAAGAAAAGCAAAAGTGGAATTTTGAACAATAAATTTGAATCTCTCCTTCCCATCAAGTGAATCAGGGGTGAAATCTAAAATTTGTTACTACCAGTTCTGTGGGTGTGGCTTGGGGGGGGGGGGTGACCAATTTTTTTTTTTTTACTTTTAAAACCATTTTTGTGAACCTTCTAAAACAGGGGCATCAAACTGGTGGCCCGCAGGCCAGATGCGTGATATGCAGGCCACGCCATGCCCACCCTAGCTCCGTGAATGGGGAAAACATCACGAAAAATCACTTGATGGCAACGTGATGTGGCGAGTTTGACACCTGCGTACTAAAACAAATTCTACGATGAGATCTAAGTAATATGAGAAGTTGGAGGTGGTAAAAGTCATTGTCCATCACTATGTCATTATCAGAGAGGCAAATATCATATTCTATTCCATGTTTGAGCATGCAATGCCAAGAACTTCATTCAATCTTTAAATCATCTATGAATCTCCTGAAGCAACTTGAAGGCAACTGATTTGATTTCACAATCTGAAAGACTCACCTGAATATCCTCTGGATCAAACTTACTGCTCAAAAATGTGCACAGTGCTTCTGGAAAAGCTTTAGCTCTTAACATCCCCAGAAAGCTCCAAACCTATTTGATTCAAATTTTAAAGGCCAAGCCTATATAAATTCAGCAAGATTTGGACATCCCTTATAACCAACATGTGGGTATAGGCATCCTGGCAAAAAAAAATAAATATTATAATTAAATATGAAATGGATGCTTCAGGTCAAGCTAATCATCCTCATTAATATAGTAGAACATTTCCATGTCTTGATGTCATCCCATTACATATTAGCCTGACTTGCAAAGAAAACCACATCCAGTTATATGGATTATATGGAATGGCAGTAGTACATATTATGTCTATGTTAACATATAGCATATAGCCACATGTTCATAATATACACAGAGCTACAGTGATTACTCTGTTTGGCATATCTTCTGTGCTAATCTAGATTTGCATTTCTTAAAATTCTACAGAATGTATCTTTGCTTGAATTATTGGAATTAGTCTGGTTTGTCAGTTTTTTGCTACTTATAATGCTTTTGAAAATATAATTAGTGAACAACTACAAAAATTGGAGGTGCATAGACTCCAACAGACACACAGTTTCTATGTACATTCAACCTTATTTTTTGCTTTTCCCTGAGATTATGAAAGTTCCTATATCCAGAGTTTACACAGTAATTATTTTTATTTGTGGCATTACACATAATTAATGTTGGATTCCAAAAGAAAAACAAAAAACCCCACCCTCTGAATATCAATTGTTTTGAGCATTTAGCTCTGACACATCATTTAATTCCAAGATTTCATGAAGGAGTTGGCAACATTAGATTAGATTAGGTTGTAAACCTAATCTTGCATAGCTTCATCTCCGGTAATATTACACTACTAACCAGAGCATACAAAGCATTTCCTAGACCAATTCTCGAATACAGCTCATCTTTCTGGAATCTGCACTGCATATCGGACATTAATACAATTCAGTGCATCCAGAAATATATCACAAGAAGAGTCCTCTACTCCTCTGCTCGTAATAAAATACCTTATGCCACCAGACTTGAAATTCTGGGTTTAGAAAATTTAGAACTACGCCGCCTTCGCTATGACCTAAGCATAACTCATAAAATCATCTGCTACAATGTCCTACCTGTCAATGACTACTTCAGCTTCAACCACAACAATACACGAGCACACAATAGATACAAACTTAAAGTGAACCACTCCAAACTCGATTGCAGAAAATATGACTTCAGTAACAGAGTTGTTAATGCCTGGAATGCACTACTATCTGTAGTTTCATCCCCAAACCCCCCAAATTTTAACCTAAGACTGTCTACTGTTGACTTGACCCATTCCTAAGAGGTCTGTAAGGGGCGTGCATAAGAGCACCAGCGTGCCTACCATCCCTGTCCTAACGTTCCCTTTAATTGTATTCATTTTATGTATTCAATTCATGCTTATACTTATATATATTATCTAATATGTGCTCGACAAATAAATAAAATAAAACATTTCTAGCCATTAACACAAAAGGTTGCTTTACCTTGATCTTTGAAAGCACAGAGAAAAACCCCTCATTTTTCACAATTCTCTCACTTTTTAAGCATATTTAACATTGGTTTAACTAATCTTATTCCAATCAATCATTGTTTAACTATTTAACTCTGTGGCTGAAAAGCTAGGCCAATCAAAGTGTTTAGACTGTTTCATCCTTAAAACATCCAGTGGTATGATTTGTGACTGTAATAAGGTAAAGAAGCCAGACCTTGAAATGACATTAGTTGTACTTTCAGACAACTGCAGCAGTTTCAAATGTCACATGGTTGGGTGCTTTCTAGAATCAGGTTTAATCATTGGAGATTTTTAAGAGTGACATTTACAGGCAGAGAAGGCTTTACTAGAACTTAAATGGATTTGAAGATGCTATGATGTGGTACAAGAAACAAATGGCTAATTGTTTTACATCTATGTATTTTATCCAATGAAATAACCAATAATACTCCTGCAATATTTTGAAGTCTAATGTCTCCTTCCTTCCTTCCTTCCTTCCTTCCTTCCTTCCTTCCTTCCTTCCTTCCTTCCTTCCTTCCTTCCTTCCTCCCTCCCTCCCTCCCTCCCTCCCTCCCTCCCTCCCTCCCTTCCTTTTATTAAATTTCTCACATCCTTTTGTTGATAAACATATAAAGGGCATTTATCTTCATCAACTTCATCAATCAGAGCATAGAATCAGAATTATGTGAAGTTTTAGTACCTCTTTATAAAACCTCCATAAAAGTTCATCTGGAATACAAAATTGGCTTCCAGTTTTGGTCACCACACTACAAAAAAGACGTTGAGACTTCGGAAAAAGTTGAGAGAAGAGCAACTAAGAGGATTACAGGCCTGGAGTCTAAAACATATGAAGAACAGTTGCAGGATTTGGGTTGGGATAATCGAAAAAAAAGAAGTACTAGAGGTGACATCATAGTATAGTATAGCCTTTATTGTCATTGTATATCATATATACAACAAAATTGGTTTTAGCCTCACTGGTGCAATCCATGACAAAAAATACAAACAACATAAATAGTATAAAGAATAATCCCTTTGCAAGTAATTAGGGGAAAAAAAGAAAAAGAAAGAAAAAGAAAAACTAGTCATACGTTTCCATGTGTGCATCAGTGTTGGGTTGCTCCTGGTTAGCACCGGTTTGCAAGAACCAGTAGCAAAAATTTGTAGTAGTTCGGAGAACCGGTAATAATATTGGCTGGCCATGCCCCCGAACTGGTCCCCGGCCCAGTCGCTGCTCACTTACCCCGGCCACCTCATCAGAGGCTTTTTTTTTTTTTTACTTTTAAAAGCATTTTTTCTACAACTTCTTCAGCCGAAAAAATGCTTTTAAAAGTTAAAAAAAAAAGCCTCTGATGATTGTGCGGCTCAACTGGGATCGTCAGAGGCTTCTAAAAGCATTTTTTTCTATAATCTCTTTGGCTGAAGAGGTTGTAGGAAAAAAAATTCCTTTAAAAACTTCTGGCGATCCCAGCTGAGTTGCCTGATCATCAGAGGCTTTTAAAAGCATTTTTTTCTGCAACCTCTTAAGGTTGTAGAAAAAATGCTTTTAAAAGTAAAAAAAAAAAAGTTGGCCACACCCACCCAGTCACATTACCCACCACCACCAAGCCACGCTCACAAAATAAGCCATGCCCACAGAACCGGTAGTAAAAGTTTTTAGAACCCACCCCTGTGTGCGTGGAGTGATTGTGATTGTGCTTAAGAGTCTGACTGCCCAAGGATAGAAATGATTTTTAAACCTATTTGTTCGGCTGGCTATGCTTCAATGTCTTCTGCCCGATGGGAGAAGTGTGAAGAGACACTGATCAGGGCGTGAATCATCTCTGAGTATCTTTCTTAGTCTGCTAAAGCAGTGAGACCTGGCAACGTCATCCAGTGGTGTTAGAGGGAAACCAATAGTTTCTTGTGCCAAATTGATCACTCTCTGTAGTGCCTTCCTGTCCGCAACAGTTAAACCAGTGTACCATATTTTAATGCAATATATGAGGACACTTTCTATCATGGACCGATAGAAAGAGGTCATCAGCCATTGTTCCACCTGATTTTTTCTCAGGACTCTAAGGAAATGAAGTCTCTGTCACGCCTTGCCAATCACCAGGGATATGTTGTTTTTCCAGGTGAGATCTTGACTAATAAGCACTCCCAAGAATTTAAAAGAGGAAACCCTCTCCACAAAGCCCCCCCTCGATATACCGATTTGCAAGAACCAGTAGTAAAACTGACGGGAGGCCCCGCCCACCGCCCCGGATGTCGTCATCGGCGATCTGTGCATGCCGTTGCAAATCGGTAATAAAGGTAAGTAAAACCACCCCTGCTGTGCATGTGTCATTTTCATATTCTACTGTCAAAAGGATTTTGCAGAGCTGCACACAATTGAAATTATTATGAGATTATTAAATTATTTGCATACTGATTCTAGTTTAAATCAAAGAGCTGTTATTTTCTGCTTTAAACAGCACTTGGATGGGGAAAACCACAAAATGACAACTGTTAGAAAGGTTTCTAAATGATTACTGGGACTAGGTAACCATTCAGATGGAATTCTGAAATAGGAAATGTATGTAATCAGTAATGCATTTCTCTAAAGATCCCTTTTAAAATGCCAAAGCATGAGCAGGTATACATTATGTTTGTGTGAACTTCGAAAATGTAAAGGTTTAGTGATGAGCTCTACTCTGTCTGCATCTCATAGTCATGCAAAGTTTTTAATTACTTTTCCAATTCAATATATTTTTATGGCATTCCTGGGACTGTGAATGTATCCTCAATTGTCTAAAGAAACCCTTGACTACATCATACTGATGGCCCAGGGTAATTTATGAATAGGTTCATTGAACAGATTATGAAATGGTACAGGTTCAAATCCTGTAGAGACACCACTTTCATTAGCATTTCTCTTATTAATATCTACCTCCCTTACTGAAGCTGGATAAATTAATTTCTATCACTTGAAGTTATAGTTTTATTATAAACTTTGAAATAACAATAAGCTAGCATTTCATACTTCAGAAAATCTTATTATTTAGATGCAAATTGTGGTTGAATAATTCAAGAGAAGAAATATTCAGCAAGTGTGCTGTGTATTCTATAACCAGGCCAGTAGCACTCACAGGTCTAAAAAGAATAATTCCAGTCTAAGGGCAATAATACATGCAATTGGAACTTCAGATTTCCTTATATAAGTTGCGTATAAATGTATGGAACTTTGTCATGTAAAAATGCCACTTATCAGTCTAGATCTCCCCTTTTCAAACGAGATAAAAATCTAGGCAGCAGGACAAATGACTAGTAACTTAGACAGAAAAAAAACCTGCCTTCTAATAGTAGCAAATGTTATTGTGAAACAGATTCAATATTTACAGAGGTTACAGAAGAAACTACAGTATGTGTATACTGGGCCTGTGAGATGGCATGGAATATTAACAGCAGTCCAATTTCACAGACAATGAGATCCGTTCAACAAGGGTTGAAATCTTCCTTTTTTGTCATCGTAGGGTAGCATTTATTTTATATTTTAATGCTTAATATTTTTAACACTCTAATTCAGGGGTGAAATCCAGCAGGTTCTGACAGATTCTGGAGAACTGGTAGCAGAAATTTTGAGTAGTTTGGAGAACCAGTAGTGGAAATTTTGAGTAGTTCGGAGAACCGTCAAATACTACCTCTGGCTGGTACCAGAGTGGGGTGGAAATGGAGTTTTTGCAGTATCCTTCCCCTGCTACACCCACCAAGCCATGCCCACCAAGCCACGCCCACCAAGCCACACCACGCCACGCCCACAGAACCGGTAGTAAAAAAAATTGAATTTCACCACTGCTCTAATTGTTTTATATTGTGTGTTGTGATGTAGTAAGTCACATAGTCGCTCGACAGTGAAATGAGTGGCATATAAATTTAATGAAGAAATAATCAAATAGCATTGATTGATTGATTGATTGATTGAAATTTATTTTAAAAAGATTATATGACCACCCCTTTCATATACATGACTCTGGATGGCTAACAAAACAAAACAAAACAAAACAAAACAAGGAACTAAGTAAAACACAATCATTTTAAAATAAATAAATAACATAAAATAGCAGCTGAGAAGCAGCAATCATAATAACCGTACAATAGGGTTATCTATATTATCAGGATCCCAGCCTTGATGGAAAAACCAAGTTCTTAATGTCTTGTGAAAAGCCAGAAAGGTTGGGACAAATCCAATCTAACGGGGTTGGTGCCAGAGCAGAAAAGGCTGTGAATGGGAACTAGAGCATGCCTTTCCTGTTAATATGAATTACAGTTATCTTTTAAAGATATTTGTTCTCTGAATTTTCAAATGCAATTCAAACATCACAATAATGGTAAAAAAATATGTGCAAAATGTATACGGTAGTCCTCACTTTATCACCATAATTGATCCCAGAATTATGGTCACTGAAGTCATTAAACTAGTTACCATGTCGGGACCCAACTTTCTGATACTTTTGCAACAGTTGTTAAATGAATATCATGGTCGTAAAGTGAATCCATTTCAGGGGTGCTATTCAGCAGGTTCTGACAGGTTCTGGAGAACTGGTAGCGGCAATTTTGAGTAGTTTGGAGAACTGGCAAATACCACCTCTGGCTGGCCCCAGAGTGGGGTGGGAATGAAGATTTTGCAATATCCTTCCCTCTAGAATGGGGAAGGAATGGGGATTTTGCAGTATCCTTCCCCTGGAATTGTGTGGGAATGGAGATTTTGCAATATCCTTCCCCTGCCACACCCACCAAGCCATGCCCACCCAGTCACGCCCAAAGAACCGGTAGTAAAAAAAATTTGATTTTACCACTGATCAAGTTTATTCAATGATAATTTTTTATTTTATTTTTTTGCTAGAAACACTGCAAACCAAACATAGAAAATCATGATCAGTGACCACGGAATGCTGCAAACAGCCATAAAAGTCTGCCACTTGCCAAGGGCTCAAAATGTGATCACATGACCACACATATGTGTGTGGGGGGGGGGGCATTGTAACAATGAAATCAGGTTGTAAATACCTTTGGACAGGGGTCCATTGTAATTTTAAATGGCTGCTAAGTCTTAAGTAAAGGATTACTTATACTATACCTATACTGAGCTAAAATATGGTTTAGGACTTAATTATTTGAGGGAACACCTTTCATCCATACCTTCCCTCCATCATATCTGCTCAGATAGAGTTTGTATCCTATTCCCATTGATCAAAGTCCCATTGGTTAAGCAATGCCATCTGATTGCATCCCCAAAACTTGCCCTATCTATCTATCTATCTATCTATCTATCTATCTATCTATCTATCTATAGAGAGAAGCAACTTAGAACTAAGGAGAAATTTCCTGACAGTTGGAACAATTAATCAGAGGAACAACCTGCCTCCAGAAGTTGTGAATGCTCCAACATTGGAAGTTTTTTAGAAGCGACTGGACAACCATTTGTCTGAAGTGGTGTAGAGTTTTCTGCCTAAGCAGGGGGTTGGACTAGAAGACCTCCTAGGTCCCTTCCAACTCTGTTAAATTAAATTAAATATATTTTTCACAGACCCAGAATCGGATGGCCTTATGACCATGATTTATAAATATAAGCAAAATCAGGAGAAAATACTTGGGAAAGTTCCTTACATTAGCAAAATGGAATTATTAGGCAAAGTGGTCACGCAACACAATTTGTATTCAATTTGAAAATATGATGATGAAGGGAGAATCAATTAAAATTTAGAAAAATTAGAAACTGAAAGAAATTGAAATGGACACATTCATCATGACTCATACTCCACAAGGAACCCTGGGTAGGAGAAACAAATAGTGTGCCCCACACTGGCTTTCTTTTTCAGGACATGGCTTTCTGATTTATCATTGTCAAGTTTCCATCGCTAATTGTGCAGTGCCAGGTACAGTCCAATTAATAGACTACAGAATAGTTAAATGCTTGGCAAGAGGCAGAAATGTCAGTAGAAATTCATTTCCAGCTGCATAGAAATGGGATAAAAATGACATTGTATTTCTCTGGGGGTATCCTGCTGACCACAATCTGTCTTAACTTGATTACTAAATAAATACAGAAAAGAGCAAAAGTCTTATTCAGTATGCACCCAAGGACTTGCAGATATTTCATTAACATTCTTTACAGCAAAATGCAACTGTCTTCCTGTTTCAGACTTGCTCCTGGCATTGTGAGGGTCACTGTTTCTGCTTTTCTTTTCCTCTGTTCCTTTAACATCTAGGCTTAGAATAGATCTGTTGTTAATATGAAATTTGGCCTTCAGCCTTCACTGCTTTGGTAGAATCACCCTACATAGGTTTGTTAGACACTGTTTTAGAAGATTTTACTGATGCTGGGTCAGGGGTGAACTCTACTTACCTTCCCTACCGGTTCGGAAGTGCATGCGGTACCATTGTCACATCTGATTTTTTACTCTCTGCGCATACACAAAGCCTTTTGCACATGCACAGAGGGTCAAAAACAGGTTACTTCCTTGGTTAAAACCAGGAAGTAATGATGTCTGGGTGGGAGGGTGGAGCCTCATGCTGCCGCTACTACCAGTTCACCAACCACATGCCACCGCCGTTACCGGTTCATGCGAGCCAAACAGAACTGGCAGGATTTCACCACTGTGTTGGGTTCTACGTAAAAACTACTTTAACCATTAAAAAGCTTCCTTTGAGCCCTTTTAGAATTTTAAGAAATTGTGCAAAAATTTATATAGAAATTATCATTGCCAGGTGCAGAATAATAGGTCACACAGCTTTCTGGAAATTAAAAGGACATTTCTCCATTCCATGAAATGAAAGATTCCCCAGGCTAGGAAAATTGCATGTCTGAATACGGAGACCAGTCATAAAACTTTTGAGTCCGATTATCCACCCTGGAGGCCATCTTTTCTTTTGGATCTTCAGGGCTGCCACGCTTAGTGCTGTGGGAAAGTGGGAAGGGGGGTTGCATGGAGTTGGTAGAGTTATTTAGCCATAACAATATTCTTTTCTCTGAGAGTTCAGCCTGCACCTGAAGTGGTGTGACTGGGAGGCATCTCCAGTTGGGATGGTGGATTGATTGGACCATGTGATGGACATGTGGATGCAGGGGAAGGGACTTTGATTTTCTTTTGGGTGGGGAAAACCCGGGAGCTTTCAGATTCGGGTTTTCCCACATGTGCCAATATGACATCTCTAATAAAATGGATCTTTGAGGAATTGCTTGCCCTGGAGCCTTATTTGGTTGGGGGTGCTACTTGGAGACCTGGTACTGGTATTCATTCTCAGTTCTATTGTTAGCACTGGGATTAAACCAAGGCTGACTAAACCACTGTACTTAGGGACTCCGTGTCATTTTTTTAAGGGTTGTAATGTGGAAGATATATTAAAGGAAGCTGGATCGGAAGAAGATGAGTGTGGTTTTAAAACTGGAGGAAGAAACATCTAGGCCCTGATAGCCAAAAATGTACAGGATCTGCAAACTCTAGTAATAAAAGTTGAGGAACAAAGTGAAAAGATGAGACTAAAATTAAATATAAAGACGGTCAAACTAGTGACAGCAGGCAGATCAATCTTAGAATCACCAATGAAGATATTGAATTGATGGATAGTTTTTACTATCCATCTAGTCTAGCACTTGGTAGAACAGTCATGAAGGCCATGAAAAAGATATTCAGGTACTGTGGTATGTCTATATTTATGAAGATCAGAATAGTGCAAGTAACTGTATTCACTGTGACAAAGTTTACAACAGCAACCACATCCAGAAAGCACACACAGGTACCTGATTCAGCAGGATTCATTAACTTCTCTTTATATATAGTATAACACATAAGTAAATGTACAATACCAATGGCAGGTTCTTTCAACGTGGTAGTAGTTACAAGCAAAACACAGGCAGAGGAGAGAAGTTTCAGTTTCAGTTTAGCAGACTAGTTTCAGTTTTTGAGCTCAGAGCTTAATACAGACAAAGAGAACTTCCTCTATACAGGGGAGTTAAGCTAAGCCTAAACCATGCCCAGACTCCTTGCTGTTTCAGTCAAATACTGTTTCAGTTTCCAAACAGTTCCCATTGGCTGACTTTGTTACCATGTCTCTGCCAGTCATGAATACACTGACAAAGCCAAAGCTGAATGTGAAGAACCAGGATAAGAAGAGCATTGATGCTTTTGAACTTTGATGTTGGAAAAGACTCCAGAGAACAGCCAAGAAAACAAACAATTGGATTGTTGAATAAACCAACTATGTATGTATGTATGTATGTATGTATGTATGTATGTATTTACTTACTTACTTGTTTGTTTGTTTGTTTGTTTGTTTATTTATTTATTTGTTGGTTCAATTTATATGCCGCCCTTCTCCAGAGACTCAGGGCGGTTTACAATGTGTTAAGCAATATTAAGCAACTCTTGATTTATTCTCACTTGAGGCACAAATGGCCAGGTTCAAATTACATCTTCTTTTGGACATATAAAGCAAAGGCCCAGCTCTCTAAAAAAAAAGCCCTAATGCTCAGAAATCTGAAAAGAAAGAGAAGAGGATAACCAGCTGTAAGGTGGAATGCAGAGTTTTTGAAATTGCAATAGTACAGGGGGCATTCATATTACTTGGAGAAGATCAGAGGAGAATAGAATAGAATAGAATAGAATAGAATAGAATAGAATAGAATAGAATAGAATAGAATAGAATAGAATAGAATAGAATAGAATAGAATAGAATAGAATTCTTTACTGGCTAAGTGTGATTGGACACACAAGGAATTTGTCTTTGGTGAATATGATCTCAGTGTAAATAAAAAGAAAAGGTACATTAGTTAAGAATCATAAGGTACAACACTTAATGATAGTCATAGGGTACAAATAAGCAATCAAATCATACTAGGAAACAATCAATATCAATATAAATCATAAGGATACAAGCAACAAAGTTACAGTCATGCAGTCATAAGTGGGAGGAAATGGGTGATAGGAACGATGAGAAGACTAATAGTAATAGTAATGCATAGTGAATAGTTTGACAGTTTGACAGTGGGTTTTTTTGGGTTTTTTTTTAATTTATATGCCACCCTTCTCCGGAGACTCAGGGCGGCTTACAATGCGCTAAGCAATAGCATTCATACTTTTGTATATTTATACAAAGTCAGCTTATTGCCCCCACAAACTGGGTCCTCAATTTACCTACCTTAGAAAGGATGGAAGGCTGAGTCAACCTTGAGCCTGGTGAGATTCGAACCTGCAGTAATTGCAGGCAGCTGGTATTAATAACAGGGTGCTTTAAACCACTGTACTACCAAGGCTCTTGTTGAGGGGATTATTTGTTTAGCATAGTAAACAGGAAAATACTGTTCTTGTGTTTAGTTGTTTTGGTGTGCAGTACTTTATAGCGTTGTCTATGCAGCAGGAGGAATTGAAAAAGAAAATCAAGAGGGGAGCAAAAATTATGCAATTGAAACCCCATATAAAAAAAGTTAGGGTATGAATCAGATGGCTGTGGCTACTATTTATTTTCTTTTTAGTCCCCTGTAGATGGTCTGTAGTACTGTCTGCCACTGAGAAGACCCACATTTCATGAATCTTGTGAGTATAGGAGATAGCAACTGGATTTTATCCAACCTGACCAGATGGGGAGATATTATTTTGACGAGGCATTGCCAAATGTATCCTGGTACTTTAAAGATTATTTATCAGTATTTGTCATCCAATGATTTTTCACTTGACAATGTACAATGATGAGGGAAAGAATATGAAATCATCGGGTCTGGGGTATTGTCTACCCTGTTTCCAGACTTTTATGCTTTCAAGGAAAAGAAAGATTTCAAATCAATGTTGAAGGAAATTTTCCTCAGATGATAAACATCTGCTTGCCTCCCTTGATCCACGTTTGATAGAAACTCATTTATTTTTGTACTTGGGAAAGCGATCTTAATAGATCCACTTAAAATTGGGTCTTCAGTCTTTCACAATACAATTAGCTCAATGCCCTTCTACCTTTTAAGTGGGGAAAGGGAGACATATGCTTTGATCACGTTAAATCCAATTAAATTAATTTGCACTGTCTAAAGATTTTTGCATTAACTAGAATCCACAAACTAGTCTATTTTTACACTTCGTAAAAGTCTACAATACAGTTCCCTGCTCAAAAAAAATTACATATGTGTTTATACTTTAAACAAAATTGCATTTTAAAAAGCATGCATTGGGAGAAAATGCTGCCAAAAGTGTTCATGTAGTTTTAGGAAAGATACTGTATAAACTCACTAAAATATTTATGCATAGAAACATGCAGATGAAAAGACATTTGATTTGTCATGCAGACTTTAGCAACATTTGGATGGAGAGACAGTATAAAATGAACGAAAGCTTTAAAAAGACTATGAACGTGGCAAAAAGAATGCAGATAGATTCATCCTTTCTGCATTAAAGATCTTTCATTTATTCTTATGCATATTTACTTAGAAATAAGTTGGCTATTTTCAAAGAAGGGGACATAGGACCTTTAAACATTGCCCTGTAGATTCCCTGTCAAGTTTAGTAGGAAGTAATTCAGATCGGTTTGGGAGGGATTTTCTGCTAAGGAGTTGTGCTTTTGATTACCACTTTAATAAGCTTTTCTATGGCTGAATATCCTAGAATTCTAAGATGCCAAAGCTGACTTATATATCTGGCAGCTTGAGTTTGAAACTATTATGCTTAGATTGAAATAATTATTTTTTTCTGCAGGCAGTTTCTCTATTTTTGGTCTTGCCTCTTCAGGGACTTTCCCTGAAGAATGCTATACAAGTGCTTGAATTGGATTAGATTGGATTTTCAATCATTCATTTTATTCATAAGCTTGCTCATAACTGACTGCATCAGTTTTTAAAGCACATTTGTTTACAGCCAGTTTAGTAGCTGATAAGTACCACTCTTGTAATCATTTTATTTGTATCAGTTGTCCCAGGCAATCCCACCAAGATGGGGGTGTAAATCAATACATTCTTTCTCATTATTATGCTTATGGGTTCTTCATTCTTCTCACTGGTTGTTAAAAATACTGAAAGAAGGAAAGTTCAAAGCTGTAAAGTCACATTAACATTAGCACTTGTCCTTCTGGGCTTGCATTATAGGAAGGAAGGAAGGAAGGAAGGAAGGAAGGAAGGAAGGAAGGAAGG
>WNWU01013616.1:6000028-6010680 GCA_012654045.1 Ptyas mucosa
GGAAGGAAGGAAGGAAGGAAGGAAGGAAGGAAGGAAGGAAGGAAGAAAGAATAGATTCTGCAACTCCTTCTGCATATGGCAAAGATCCAATCTTCATATATAACTAATACCATATCACCTTAAAAAAGAAGTTCAGCAAAAGCCACGTCTAGGGAATTTTACCCCCAAAATGCTAGAGTAAAGCAATAAGAAGAATCTGGGGCTAGAAAATCCCAATCTAGTTGTTGGAATTAAAAATGCAAAGTTGAGCATTTTGTATACATTACTTAATTACATACTTCAGTCTAGCTTTATCTATTGGGAAATGTTATGATGTGATTAGCCTTGGGAGATCTTGAAAGTATGCTTAGTGTGTGTATGAGAGAGAGAGAGAGTGGGACAGGGAGAAGAAGTGTGGAGAAATGAGTAATTTTGGAATATATTTTTATTCAGGAAAGATATGGCAGGTGGATATGACTCTCCTTCCTTAATTCAAAATTCTCTGAAAAGCTCTGATTTCACCCATAGTAAAAGGTGACAGTACAGCGCCATTATAAATGTCTGGTTGTTTGTTGATATAAAAAGCCCTGGTGGGGATGGGAGGAAGGATGAAGGGGGGGCATTGATCACTGAATTCAGTGGTCAACAAGTCTCTTTTCAATACATGACAGCCTCACGGCCAGACCCCAACCTTTGGGATGAGTAAACAAATCATAGGAATATGACTCTTGCATACTGTATGGGCAGCATAGACGGTTGATCAGAGATGCCATGTTTCCCCAAAAATAAGACTGGGTCTTATATTAATTTTTGCTCCAAAAGACGTGTTAGGGCTTATTTTCTGGTTAGGTTTTATTTTGGGGGAAATACAATACTAAATGCACTCATCTGGCTGATAATCTTAACTGGGGTTTATTTTTTTGGGGGGGGGTAGGGCTGATATTACAAGCAGCCTGAGAAATCATGCTAGGACTTATTTTCTGGTTGGGTCTTATTTTCAGGAAAACAGGGTAGTAAGTGTGGGCAGGTCAGGAACATCAGTCAAACTGTATGTGTGAGGATGACTGTTGGCTTGAGAACATTGCTGAAGTGTTTGAACCAGTGGGTTGCTGCTATCACCATATCAAAATACCTAGGAGAAGCCACAGCTAGGTAAGACTAAGGTGGCAAATCTAGTTTGGGTTATGGCTGAAATCATAAGACACAATTAGGGGTAGAGATACAACATGTAGCTTTCTCAGAGAAATATCAGCCCATCCTTTTTTCCTGTGCAAATAATTACAGTAATCTGCTTCAGATCTTTCTAGAGAACTGGACACTAAAAATGACACCCATATTTGTGTGCTTTCTAAAGACCTTATAAATTCTAGATAGTTGATTGTTCAAGAAGAAATGGATAACCAGGGATCTCATTTTATTGCAGTGGCTAAGCTCTACTGTTTTCTTAATTATATAACAGACAAGAGAAATGGATCTATGGTATTGGTATAGTATCCATTACCATTGGCAAAGATATTGATATCTTAATGACAGAAAGAAAATTCTTCCAAAGAAAACATAGCTTTATTTTTCTGAATCATGTTGCAGTACCTGGAATGAGTTGAAATCTAGCCTAGCTCCAGATTAGATACCCCAAATTACCAAATCTATGCTGAAAACTTCCAGATGACTCTCAGATAGCTACAAAGTGATACCAAAATCACTGATGTTTTGTTGGAACTGTCTGCTCTAGTAGATTTCAAATCACCAGGACCTGAGGGATTACATTCCAGAGTTCTGAAGGAATTATATAGATATGACAATGAAATATTGAACCATATCTTTCAAAGTTCTTAGAGCACCAGAGAATTACCAGAAAACTAAAAAAGAACTAATGTGGTTCCATCTTCAGAAGAGGTTGGGGGGGGGGGGACAGATCAGGGAGTCCGGGTGGCTCAGTAGACTAAGGCAGTTATTAACATCCACTTACATCTGCTGCCTGCAATTACTGGAAGTTCAAATCCCACCAGGCTCAAGGTTGACTCAGCCTTCCATCCTTTCTAAGGTAGGTGAAATGAGCACCCAGATTGTGGGGGCAATAAGCTGACTTTGTATAAATATACAAAAGTATGAAGGCTATTGCTTAACACATTGTAAGCCGCCCTGAGTCTCTGGAGAAGGGCGGCATATAAATCAAATTAAAAAAAAAAGATCCAGGAAACTACAGACCAATCAGCCTAACATCAGTATCTTGAAAGATCCTAGAAAAGATAATCAAGCAACAGATCTACGATCACTTAGAAGCAAGCAAGGTTATTACCAGAAGCCAACATGGGTTTGCCAAAAACAGATCATGCCATATAAATCTTATTTCATTCTTTGACAAAGTAACTAAATTAGTGGACCACCGAAATGCTATGGACATAGTATACTTGGACTTCAGTAAGGGATTTGACAAAGTAGACTACAACCTACTTCTTAGTAAGCTATAAAATGTGGGATAGACAGCATCACCACCAGATGGATTTGTAACTGGCTGACAAACTGTGCAGAGGATATAGAAACTAGCAGGAGTAACCAACATTCCAGAAGATAGGCTTAAGATGCAGATGGATTTCAACAGACTCGAACGCTTATCTAACAAAATAAAATTCAATGGAGAGAAAAGTAAGGTTCAATACTTAGGCAAGAAAAATCAAGTGTACAAATACAGATTAGATGAAACTTTTGGTCACCACAATATTAAAAGATGTTGAGACTTTGGAAAGAGCAGAGCAACTACGATTTTTAGGGGCCTGAAGGCTAAAACGTATGAAGAACGGTTGCAAGAATTGGGTATGTCTAATCTAGTGAAAAGAAGGATTAGGGGGTGATATGATAGCAATGTGCTAATAGTTGAAGGACCACGACAAAGAAGAGGGGATCAAAGCACCAAAAGGCAAGACAAGAAACAATGGATGGAAACTAATCAAGGAGCAAAGCAACCTAGAACAAAGGAGAAACTTCCTAACAGTAAAAACAATTAAACAGTGCAATGTCTTGCCTTCTGATGTTGTGGCTGCTCCATCACTGGAGGCTTTTAAGAAGAGACTGGACAGCCATTTATCTGAATTAGTATAGGGCCATGATGGCGAACGTATGGCATGCATGCCAGAGGTGGCACACAGCACCCTCCCTGTGGACATGCGAGCCGTCACCCCAGTTCAACTCTGTCGTACATGTGTGCATGCCTCCCACCGGCCAGCTGGTCTTCGGGTCTCTGCTGCACATGCACAGGGGGTGGGGCACATGCTTGGGGGCTGCATGTGCATGTGTTGGGGATGCGTGTGCATGGGTGGGGGCCACGTGCACATTCATGGGGGGCATGCACAGGGAGCTGGGGGGTATGTGGGTGGATGTGTGTGCATTGCATTTTGGGGGGTTGTGCCCACACGCCCGCATTCCAGGGGTGAAATCTAAAATTTTTCCCTACTGGTTCTGTGGGTGTGGCTTGGTGGTGGGGGTGTCCTGTGACTGAGTGGACATGGTCAACTCAATGTCACTCACAGCCACGTCCACTCAGTCACAAGAACCCCTCCCACCAAGCCACGCCCACAGAACCCGGTAGGGAAAAAATGTTAAATTTCTATTCTGCCGGTGTGTCCTTACCTTTCTCCCACAGCTCTGCCCACCTGCCCCATTCCTCAGAGTCAGGGAATGCACTATTCCCCGACTCCTACTGTTCACCTTTCTCCTGCGGCTGGCTGTCAGGGAAGGCAAGTGCCCAAAAGATACCGGAGTCGCTCACTCTCCTTCTTGAATGAGCCGCTCTGGTCCATGCACTGGCTGCGCAAATGCACACCCAACCTGTCGCTGAATTAAATAAACGGTGAGCAGTAGGATACACCACGTGGTGAAGGGCGAGCAGGCAGCGGCTCTGCGGCAAGGCTGAAATCGGGGAATGGTGCATTCCCCGACTCCAGGGAATGGGGCGGGTGGGCGGAGCCTCCAGCTGCCATTGCTACCTGTTCTCCGAACCACTGGCCATCATTGCTACCTACTCACCCGAGCCGGTCCGAACCGGGAGCATTTCACTCCTGCCGCATTCGCATGTGCACATGTGTGTTTTGGGCATTCGGTCCAGAAAAGGTTAGCCATCACTGGTATAGGGTCTCCTGGTTGAGCAGGGAGTTTGACTAGAAGACCTCTAAGGTATCTTCCAATTCAGTTATTTGGTTATTTATTTCTGTCATCCTGTAATGATCCAGATGTTTGCATATTTCTGGAGTATCAAATGTAGCCTTTGAATTATGGCAGGTGGTCTCTTTCATCAGCTTGTGCGTGTGTGTGTGTGCGTGTGTGTGAATGTGTGTGAATGTGTGTGAATGTGTGTGAATATGTGTGAATGTGTGTGAATGTGTGCGAGTGTTAAGGGGAAGCCCAGGAAATATGAGCCTTCATTCAAAATTATTGAATGGGATGCATAGATTATAGAATATGCTTACTTTAAATGAAATACTCCTACTCACCTAAGCAGAGCCAGTTGTTATTCTTCTAAATAGTACATTTGGAGGAGTATATTTAATGAACAGTCATTAAAGATGAATTCTTGAAGATTCTATTGTATGCATTGTACTTAATCCAGAATGAAAACTATTGCACAACAACATAAATGCAGGCAACTTAAAGTCATTCATCATATTAGGGTTAGAGAAAGCCTCAAGCTTCTGTATTTTAAAAGGGCTGCTATAAAGCTGAGAAAAAAAAAACTGTTACCATTTTTCCCTATATAATGTCTTGGGTTGCATAATTATTAGAGCACAAAACAGGCCATTTTGGCTTAGATAAAACAAATTTTGCAATGTTATCTTCAGCTGACGGCATTTTAGGACAGAAGGTAATAATAGATTTTATACTGTCCCTGATGGATCTTTTCTTGTGACTACAAATGAAATGAATAATAAAAGAAATGGGTTTTTAGTAGTAGGTGTGGGATGAAAAGAATGCCAATGAAACTATTGAAATGTGATGCTGTCACCTTCAAGTTTTGGCAATTCTTTTCTCCTTCTGGATGATATTTTTTCCTGTTTAGGAAAAACCCTTTCATTATTTTGCTGACTTTACAAGGCAGGAGAACTTGAAGTTCTTAAGATCTTGCAGGACCACATCTATTGGTGATAGTAGATAGTCAATTCCTAGACTAGAGGCTGGCACCAGTGGTGGGTTGCCCCCGGTTCGGACCGGTTCACAAGAACCGGTAGTAAAACCGGCGGGAGGTCCTGCCCACTGTACCAGATGTCGTCATCGTCGATCTGCGCATGCGCAATCCCGTTGCGAACCGATAGTAAAGGTAAGTAGAACCCACCCTTGGTTGGCACGTTTTGTCTTCCAGAGGTTACAAAGCAGTGGTGGGTTGCTACCGGTTCACCCCATTTCGGGCAAATCGGTAGCGGCGGTGGTGGCAGGAGGCTCCGCCCATCTACTCAGACGTCATCAAAAATGCTCTGCACATGCACAGAACCTTCTGCGCATGCGCAGAAGTGCCGCACACTCCCAATAGTGAACCGGTAGCACCGGGATTTGAATCCCACTACTGTTACAGAGATTTCAACATTTCAAGTATGCCTCTTTCTGTACCTCTGCCCTATGGACATGCATTTTTCCTGCTGTCTTAAAAATAACCATAATAGGCTTTTTATACCACTGGCCTAAACTGCATTCTAAAGAGTGGTCTGTGACTGCAGTTGGTAAAATAATATTAATTATGCAACGTATTTTTTCCCCAGTGGCTAAGGAAATGCCACAAGCTGGACATGAAGACTACACTATTTCCCACTCTTACTGCCTAACATTTAATATTGTCCATAGCAGCAGCTTGCCTCTGCACAAGAGGTTCTCATATAAATGCCGGTAGACTTAGTACCCATTAATCCTCTTTTATGAATTGGTTGTGGATATGTCTCATTTTGAAAGCCAATCACACTTCTAGAAATCTAACGATGTGAAAGACAAATAAATACAAACTCTCAGGGGTGATTTTTCTAATAATCAGCGTAAATTGTAGGCATTTGTTTCCGTGCAATTGGTGAAGGCTGCCTGATAAATTAAAATGCCTTAAAAAATATTTTGTGGCTGAATATATGAAAGGCTTTGAATCTCACTGTTCTGTAATAAATCCTAATGCCAGGAATGAAGTGTTGATTTGGGCCTTGGTTATTCCAGAATTTCATTTGAACTAAAACACAATTCCTCATCATCTGACAATACTTTAAATTAAAATTACCGGCAGTGCATTTCGAAGCACCTTGTGGATATTTCATGTGGAGGGTGTTTAATAATCACATCTGTTGTTACCAACAGCAAGCAATGAAATATGCACTCAGGTATTTCTTCGTTTGTAATTGCTGCAGAAGAGCGAATGCATTATTAGCGCAGTGTAATTACGGCAGGGGAGAAGATTTTTCTTTTTTTAACAAAAAAATAATAATGAAGAAAATCAAATGTATATGCTAAAATGTTGCTCTGTTAAATCACAATGCCTGTCGTAGTGCAGCTGCCAAACATTTTGGACAAGGTCTGTTCTTCTGTCTTTGAAAGTACATGCAAAACGCAGCTGGTGTCCAACCTGTTTTCTAGTGGGACCATTTGTATGCCAGAGCAGTCAGTAAACATTTAAGCAAATAACAATCAGAAACACTGGGCCAAATTCATCACTGAGACAAAGCTGCGTTTGTCTATCCAGCAGGCTCTAGACCGGTGTTGGTCCACAGGCTTTTATCACAGCTCAGTGCAGTAATCTTAATCATCAGCTAGGTTGTGTCCTGAGAATTTGTGTGTGCGTACGTATGTGTGTATAGCTGATGGCTGGCGATAGTCGCCTTACAATGCAGAGAAGGATTCTGTTTGGTAACCTTTCAGCAACACTCATAGCTGAGATAAAAGAAAATGAGGAAATGCAGCTGTCACTCTTTTTCCAAATGAAGAACCACATTGAGAAAAAACATCTGTTGTCGTTGGCTTTGAATGCCGATAGCTGGATCTCGTTCCAGTTTATGCAAGTTTGCCTGTATCGACTTCTTTTTCAGGTATCTCAGAATGTGTAGTTGTTCTGCCCCAGCTACGGACCCCAAAGAACGCAGCACACACAAAGTTTGTACAAAACTTAAATTTACTAAAATAACTCAGTCTTTTCCAAACAACGGCTGTTAATAAACTTTCTTAACAGCCTACAAGAAAACAAAGATAAAGTAATCACAATCTTACTAAGGTTGGCAGAAAGCCCAGAAGTAATTTGCAGAGATCCAGACGTGAAGGAGAATGAACTAAAGTTGTTCCCTATAACTTGCTTTAGTCAGCGTTCCCCCTTAAATAAGCTAAGGGAATGATCAATTAGCCCCAAGCCTTACTCTTGAGGAGACCTCCTCCTGAGGAGCCACTCCTGCCTTTTGGCAGCTCTGTGCACCTGTGCATCAAGAAGAGGCTCCTCCTCTTCGTCCTCTTCACTTAAAGAAGTTTCTGGAGGTCTGAAGGCCCTGGCTGAAGCCCTGCCTCTGGCACCACATCTTCTCCAGCCTCCTCATTGTCTGACTCGAGTGCCGTCTGCACAGGCTGCTAGTGCAGCACCACACCAGCCTCCTCACTGTCAGAATCAGCTACAATCTGCACAGGCCACTGATGGGCCACAACAGTAATTAGGAAAACATACATATGTGTGAGGGTTTGTGATTATGAAGAACCTACCAAGAAAAGTTGAGTGGCAGTAGTTTCCACTTTGAGCAAAGATAAAGAAAATACAGCAAAGATTTTTTAAAAAAGAGACTCAGACAAATCAGCTATAAAGAAGCATACAGAGATAAGTAACATCTATATACCATTCCAAAGAGAAAATCAAAAAGCCAACAAAGGAAACAAAAAGACCAAAAGACTTCCTCACCAGCAATCAACACCCAGATGAGCAGAGATTAACACCAAGGTTAACACTAGACCAATAATAAAAAAGTAATCAGTATACCAATCAAAGAATTACCAATGCAGACAAACAAGCGAAGTATTACAACTGCCTAATAAAGGAGGCTAATAAAGAGGGACATGGCGGCTCAATGGCTAAGACACCAAGCTTGTCGATAGAAAGGTTAGCAGTTCAGCGGTTTGAATCCCTAGTGCCCTGTAACAGGGTGAGCTCCCGTTACTTGTCCCAGCTTCTGCCAACCTAGCAGTTCGAAAGCATGTAAAAAATGCAAGTAGAAAAATAGGGACCACCTTTGGTGGGAAGGTAACAGTGTTCCATGCGCCTTTGGCATTTAGTCATGCCAGCCACATGACCACGGGGACGTCTTCGGACAATGCTGGCTCTTCAGCTTTGAAATGGAGATGAGCACTGCCCCCCCCCCCCCCAGAGTCAGGAACAACTAGCACATATGTGCGAGGGGAACCTTTACCTTTAATAAAGGAACCATCATGACCACTTGACCAACACTGGCAGAGGAAGCCACTGTCAAATGAGAGCAAACCACACTCCCTTCTAGCAATGATAATGTTACCTAGTTTGGTAATGAAATGTCTGCAAGAAGCTCAGAGAGCACCAAGAACCCCACAGCTCAACCCTGAACTATGAATATTCTCTTCTAAAATGCTTGCACTATTTTGTCATGACCCCATGGACAACGTTCCTCCAGGGCTTCCTGTCCTCTACCATCCTCTGGAGTCCATTTAAGCTGATGCCTACTGCTTCAGTGACTGCATCCAGCCATCTAGTCCTCTGTCATTCTGTTCTTCTTTTGCCCTCAATCTTTCCCAGCATTAGGCTCTTCTCCAGTGAGTCCTCCCTTCTCATTAGATAGCCAAAGTATTTCAGTTTCATCTTCAGGATCTGGCCTTCTAAAGAGCAGTCAGGGTTGATCTCCTCTAGGACCGACTAGTTTGTCCACCTTGCAGTCCAAGGAACTCGCAGGAGTCTTCTCCAGCACCATAGTTCAAAGGCCTCAATTCTTTGGTGCTCAGCCTTTCTTATGGTCCAACTTTCACAGCCATACATTGCAACTGGGAAAACCATAGCCTTAACTATACACACTTTTGCTGGCAGGGTGATGTCTTTGCTTTTTAGTATGCTGTCTAACTTTGCCATAGCTTTCCTCCCCAGGAACAAACGCCTTTTATTTCTTGGCTGCAGTCCCCATCTGTGGATCTTGGAGCCCAGGAAAATAAAATCTGTCACTACCTCCATTTCTTCCCTATCTATTTGCCACGAATTGAGAGGGCCGGGTGTCAGGATCTCAGTTATAATCTTTATAACATTCTTCTATTCTCAGAGCAGGTTGTAGGGCTATTGGCTGGTCCAAGGCCACTAGTGAGCTTCATAGTCAAGACAAGATATACAGCTTGATTATATTCAATCAGAATCTGGTACGCTATGGATGGAATCACACTGAATGCCCAGGAGGATTTACTCTGCATAATTGAAAGCCACTGATATAAAAATCAGTCCTGAAATATGACGGGAGAAACATGGGACACAATCTACAATCAGACTTTTTGGATTATGTAGGCACAAGGCACTTAGCTTATTACACACGAAGGAGGGTTGGGTAGATGAAAAGTAAAGGGATACAACCAAGAAATTGCCTTAATATTTTGGAGGCAAATCAGAATATCAATGTAATGATTTTTTTTAAAATGTTCTACATATGAACAGTCCCAAATATGTAGCTACCATGAAAAGGAACATTTCAACCATATTACAGTATTATATTAAAACCATTGTTTCCATAATTATCTGTATGAAGTGCTGATAGAGAAAGACTTCAACAGCCTTTCAATTGATAGGCTTTTATTCTAGGTACCCACTGGCTAAATTATCCTCACTCTTGCTGAAACTGTCTGTTAGCAAGTAATTCTTTCTGACAATAGAGATACTTATCTAGTGTTAAGTACATCTGCTAATTTGCTGACATCTATGATAATATCCCATTCATGAAACTAAACAGATGGTACTGCTTAGAATACGGTAAACTATTTTTTCCACTCATTTTGCTTTCTGAGAACAAATTTAAGCTCAGTTAAGTTCTGAATGTAGAGTTCAGATTTCAGAACCTCAAAAAGGTTAACACTGTGACTTTGAAATATAGTCTATACTTGACCTGGGATTCAGTGGTCCATTTAATCCTTTCCTTAATTTCATTGCCACCTTTCATTTGTCTTTCTAGCATGAGTTCCTAGGCAAATGGTATATGGTGTTTACATGCCACCTGTCCGAATATTCATGACTGGGAAGACATGGTAACAAGGTCAGCCAATGAATAGACATAGCAACTGGGTCAGCCAATGAGAGCTGTTTAGAAACAGAAACTTAAGCAAGAAGTCTGGGCGTAGCTTAGGTATTAAGCTCTGAGCTCTGAAGCTGCAAACACGTCTGAACTAGTCTAATCTGCCTCTCTGAATTGATCTGAAACTGAAGAGCCACTATTGGTATTGTACATTTATCTTCATGTGTTATATGTATATAAAGAAGTTAATGAATCCTGCTACATCAGTCTGCATGTCTGTGCTTTCTGGATTTGATTTTGCAACAAACTCTGATACCACCTGGAAGAGAAATTACTTTTATAAGCCAGTAACAACCAAAACATAGCTTAGGAAAGAAAGAGAGAGAGAGGGAGGGGGAGAGGGGGGGGAGGGAGAGAGAGGGAGGGAGGGAGGGAGGGAGGGAGAGAGAGAGA